>CM074510.1:8347864-8587864 GCA_037389245.1 Oryzias sinensis | reverse complement strand
ATTTGTAAGAAGTCCTGGAACTATGCATGTTTCATTAAAGTTTGAGCTTTTAAGGCTGTTTCTTTTAATATAAAAACAACAAATGATGTATCTATATATATATTATATTTATATAATGTAGAAGATATTTATATATTTGTATAAATATATATAAACATGAATATATTATATAAAAGCTACTTAGATGCCACCATTGGCAAAAGAAAGCAGTCATGTGGGTGCAGACGACCTCACCAAGATGGCGTCGCGCTCCGCCACCGGTGGCCAGGCTTCTCAAGCGGGCGTGTCCCCTCCAGCGATGTATCTCATTGGTGGCGGTTAGCCCCGCTTTCAGCCCCTAAGACTCATGGGAAGTGGGTGTAAACTTCCTCACCATGACTGAGGTGGCTGTGAGCAGAAGTGACATCTATGCTGTTTGTGTTTTCAAATAAATAGGCTATAATGCCGGAAAGGAGAACGTGTAATTTGTGTTTATTCTCCCTCTCTGAGGCTGTTGGAGATGTGTATTACATACGTTACAACATGTTCAAACGTGGGGGCATGCGGTCATTATACAGGTGCGGCTCAATATTGCTGTGTTGTAGTTAGAATATACAAAACATGATAGTTTATATTTTTTAATTTTTAGTGCATCCTAACCTTCAGTTTTACATACCACTTGACATCTCCACTGCACAGATCTAACATTTTTTAGAGATTTTCACCTGCCGAAGCTTAGACCCAGCAGACAGGCAGATGTTGAATTATTAGCATAAAAGTTTAAGAAGGGAAAAAGTCAAGGCTTCAAGCCAAACTTTATAAAAATGTCTGTGAATGGGGAATCCAAAACCAAAAGTATGAACATTTTACACGTACACAGTGGAAAAAAAAATATCTTGAAAGCTTGACTGCACTGTGTACAAAAACAATCTAGCACTACACATGAAAGTATATGCAATCAAGTGCTGGAAAAAAAAAGCAAGCAGCAATAAACCAAAACTTGATTTATATTCCTACTTGGCTAACACAAACAGCCTTCCACTAGGGATCTGCACCATTCCTGGCCTTTAAAATTGAGCGCTGTTGTTTGTGTTGCTTTGCGATTACAAAAGCGAAGTCAAGTCAGCTATATGAGATTTTCTGGGTTTGATTCTATTTTCGTTTATCTACATTTACCTTCTTTACCCCAGACACTGCGGCTGCAGTGGATCTCAATAATGCGCTTGATAGCCCTGTTTAAAAATGTGAAGTAGAAGGTGGGTATATGCAGCGGCAGGAAGACAAAGTTACCAAGAGAAGAGTTAAACCTTTTCAAATTAACGCTGATGACAGGCTTTGACAGACTTTAAGAAAGGAGCTAAACAAATGAAAAAAAAAAAAAATAGAATACAAGAGCAACAAGAGCTGCGTATCACTTCCAAAAGAACTTAAATAATTTCCTTTATAACTGACAAGATTCACAGTTCTATATCTGATCCTTATCTAGAACCTAGAGATAACCTTATGTTGTGGAATTCTTAAATCCACCTTGAGCTACATTCACACCAAACGCCATGAGCATGGCAGAAGTGTCCAGTATCAATGTTAAGTCAACGTACAGACGCGATCAAAGGTCCTAGCAAAAGTATTGAGCGTGGTAGTCTACCAACAGGGATGTTTTCCAGAGTTCAAACGCCTTAGAAATTTGATTGATGTCAGATGTTGTTCACCTTTCAGTACGTCCCTTCAGGAGTTGCAAAAGCGAATCAGCTTTCACTGATAGATTTTGACACAACCCTGTATTTTATGTGGCACATGAAGACCCAAACTTGGGCCAAATTGTGGCCACATAGTTAAGCAGTAGCTTGAAGGGTCCCATACTGGATGCTCATCACGCCCTCTGGGAATTGAACCTTTATATTCTATGCGCCAGTCCTACTTTTGCAGAAGAGACATTTGAAAATTTGAATTGGTAAGAAGAAGGGATGATGGATGCAGATGAATGGTTTCTTCTAGGGTAAATACAAACATCGACCATGCACTTTAAACGTTTAAAACATTTAGGAAATCAGTTATTCCAATAAAATTCTTTTGAATACCAATTTAGTTCAAGGGAACTTTACTTAGAACTAATTTCTAACAAACGGTCCCATTTACTCTGTTTATCATCATCTTTCTGTTATTCATGTACGAAACGTTGTTTCTAAATAAAGTTTGATTTGATCAAAATGCCAGCAAATTCAGTTCATCTCAAACCCACGCGGTTACGTAAACTTGGTAAATAGTTAAATTAAATACAACACAATTCAGTTACGGCACAATTCAATTCTATACAATTTAATACAGTCTATTTCCAGAGTAGGAGAACTACATAAACCTATTCGTCGTGGATTCGTCGCTGAAGAAATCCAATTAACATTCAACATTTATAAATTCTTTTCTCTACAAGCTGTCAGCATTCTGGGAAAGCTGAAGGCTTGGAGTGACTTCTCGCTTCCAAGAAGAGTTTTCATGCTCACATCAAAACTCAAACCCCCCACCTTCTCGTGACAAGAGCTCAACAAAGCTACCTGCTGTAGCACATGTGTACAAACACACCTCGCCCTGCCTGACAGCTCACCGATCTTATTATTCCTGTCGTTGTGCACTCACTCCTTCTTCCCAGCAGAAACCAGTCAGTCTCCCACTGTAGCTTTTTCTTGTTTTGACATATGCTCATGCAGTAAATGTCTTGCTGGGGTGTCTGGGTGAGTTTGATGAATCATTCCTAACAACCTTTCAGCCAATGGACCCAAAACTCCCAAAAAGTCACTTTTCATTTTGATGTGTCAAAGTCTTCAATTTAAAAGAACTTTTTGCCCATTCTCTCCTTTACTTTTTTACACTTTTCTTTTTCAGCCTAATTCCATTAGCATGCATCTTTCATGCAAATGATTGCAGTTAGAAATTTCAACCTACACGGAAAGTTGTCCAGTTCAACACAGTTAACGAATGCAGCAAAGGTGGGCCAACACCCACAGAAGTGCCTTAATCACAGCTATTAGCCTGTCGATGAAATGAGAATTTTTCATTAAAAAAAAACGAAAAACAGAACTATGCATTTAAATGAGAGAAACTTTACAACATTGGAGGATTAACTGATTCAGGCTATGCATTCATCTCCTTCATTGTCTCTATCACAGATGACCCTTTGTTACCCATTCTTCTAGAGATATACAGGAATGATACGAACATGTGCAATCTAAAGAAGCACTGCTGGAGACTGTTTCAAAGCATTTTTCCAGGTTTGTTTTCCAACTCGTGGTTGGAGCCAGCAGAACAGTTATCCCTGTTTGAATTAATGTTGACCCAGAAACTGCTGCCAGGTCTAGGAAATGCTTATGATTTAAAGCCACTCCCGGCTCTTTCCTTTTGGAGGGGGGTCTTTTTTAATCAAGCTGAGAGGTGCACAGAGTGGTGAAAAGTTCCTGAAAGATTAATTCCTTTTATCGGGTGTATTACGAATTATTTTAAAGATGAGAAAAAGCTTCCATTTATCCAATGCAATGATGCCAACTTTTTCTCTCATTTGGGTTTATGTTTAGATACTGAAAGTGTCAAAATGTTACCTTTACAAACTCTAAAAAGATTTAGGACTGCCACCGCACGATTGGGAGGCATCCACACAATCTTCAAGATTTCTTGCCGCCACCCAATTTTTGGAAAATCATTGCCGTCATGAACACAGACGGCGGCCGTCCATATCCAATGCCACCAGCCGCCAGCTGACTTTGAAAAAGCGGGCAATTTGCACCACTGGTCATTTGCAACTCAGATTTTGAGCACACTGTATAATCTTGTCAATTTACATCTTTACTCATTTGTAGACAATATGTCTCCTAAGAAACCCGGCAAGGGCAAAGTCCCAGCACCCAAGAAAACAAAGGTCCAAGCGGTCCAACCACAGCAGGACTTTTCATCCAATGAAGGCTACCAATGCATTAACGCAGCATAAATGCCTCTCCTTCTTTTGTGTTTCCTTATATTTAAGGTTTTAGTTTATTTTGTGATAGTTTACATAAATAATTTTAAAAATATCTAAAGAAAATGTGTGATTACTGCCCACCCCAAAAAAACAACAACAACAAAAATCAGCAACAGAGACAGACGGAAGTACTGCTGTTGTCTCTGTTGTGGTCTTCAGTCAGACATAGCTCCTACTGTACATAATGAACCTCACTGTACTGGGACAGTGAAGCTCCAGCTAAACTCCTCTGGAGCCAGATTTGGATTGATCTGGATTGGTTTGAAGAATTTTAAACAAGTTCAGAGGTTGGCCTTAACAACTTTTTTGTAGGACTCTGAAAATCACAGGGTAGCAGGTTTGTCAGAGAAGACAGATCTTGTTTCACTTGTAAATAAACGTAGCTAGAGTTCACTCCATACAGAGTTGTTTTTTTTCCTAAAAACAGAACCAAGAGTAAATAATGAATATCCAGTCTATTGAAAGTAAAATAAATAAATAAACCCTTCAGTGCAAGTCTGACAAAGTCTGGCAAATGAAAAAGTTTATAAAAAAGGTTAGAAAACATATCATGGGTAAATGACCTATGGCCATATGTACTAAATGTTGAAATTCAAGCACCACACATCACTTGGAAAAAACAATATTTTAATATGGATGTATTTCCAAACATTCTGGGCTATTTTAGAGGCAAATTTCCAATCATGCAGTAATGAGGCAGACATTTTTGTTGCTTGAACCATGAGTATGTCTTTAACTGGCATTTATGGGAAGAAATTGTCACTTACCGTCACCATCATCCACTGTGAACCGCTTCTCTGTAAATTGCACAGCTCCATTTGATTCTGTGCACCTGCTTGAGGGGATAAAGAAAGCTACACCTATAATTAGCTTTTTCTTTCTTCCATTAATTCCTGGACTTTCTTGGTCTAATTATTGGAATTAAATTAGAAAATGGGTACTTTTTTCCAGATCATTTTTTTTTTTTTTTTTTTTTACTATGTGAAAATATCTTTATAAAAAAGAACTTGAGTCACTGATCTCTTTAGCATTTGCATCATCAGCAAACCTGTGTCCTTCTCTTTTATTTTCAAGGACTTGTCTGCACTACCTTCATTTTCTCTGAATTAGCAGAATAAAAGAATCACCCAGACAGGGATTGTGTAGTTTTACCGCTATGCTGACTTCATTATTGATTTTTTTTGTTTTTTTTTTTTTAGTTGGCATCCCTCTGCTTTGGCTCCTGAACATTGGTGCCAGATTGTTTTCACTCCAACAACCACTTCACTTCTTCCTCTAAAGCCATTTAAAGCTGAGGTGCATTCAGGAGTTGACCTTGAAGTCAGCCTCATTCCCTATTAGGGTCGGTAACCTTCTTCTCGCTGCAGAGTGTCTTCCCAATTACAGTGACTTCTGCTGATGAAATAGCTCTGCAACATGGCAACTTGTCGTTTGGCCAATTATTCCTAATGAAGCACCAAAAGGAAAAGGGGCAACTTTGTTGTAGCATGCACTGTTTCTAATATTTGTACAGGAACAACAGTGCACAAGTTTCACTGTAATAAGCCTAGAACATTTTTACAAAACACCATCATCAAAGTCAAATTTAGCAGCATTTTTGCCCAATGATCAAACACTTTTTTTCATACTTCTGTCGAAAAAAATAAGCTTTGTCCCTGTTTTATTCAAAAACGATTGAAACTTTGAAACAAGATTTTAAACACAATATGACTAAGGGGGAGGCAAAGAAAAAAGAAATGTATTCAGTATAAAGAGATTGTCGAACTGGCAAGCTTGCCAATTTGTCCCCAGTTCAAGAAGTAATTCACTGCACAGCCTCTCTCCCTGCCTTCTAGGTTATTTGGCTAATGATCTTATGCTTTATGACTTCTCCCATGCTGCTGCTTTGCCTATGGAGAGGGGAATACGAGCGGCCAGAGAGGTTGTCTGGTTTTTAAACCACACCTACCGAATTTTGCTGCTATTCCAAATAAACACAGACACACACAAAAAAATAAAAATAGGGAAGAATCCTAGAAATGTCCAATTTTCTATACCTTGTAGTTCAAGTGTATTTAGGAGGCTATGAACAATCAAAAAGTAAAATGAACTTTTACTTTGAATTCATTCTGTACTTCATATATCCGTGAAGACTCGGATGATTCCACAGCGGAAAAAGAGTTTAAAAGTGGAAAACGTCTTTAATCCAAAAGGCTCTCATTTCAGAACCAAACTGGTTGGAGAACAGTTTTCTTTAGGACTTGGATTTGAAAATGACGACAGGTAAGTAAATAAAACAAAAAGCCAGAGGAGTATTTGGTCAAAAAAAAAAAAAACTATGGTCCATTGAAAGCCATGCTAAAGGTTGTCCCAAGTCATTATAGGAGTCCTTCGTCCTTAGCTAGAGTGGGGGACAGTCATTACCCTCCAATGCCTGATTAGTTCCCTCAGGTGTTAATGACCTGCTGAAACTGGCTTGTCTTTTTGAGGTTTCAGGAGACTGTTGTAAACAGATTATACAATCTCTTATGAAAAAGGTTGTTTGGTTTCTCCAATATTCTATATATTACAGTTTCTTTTGCAGTTGATGTAGTATGTGGGTATACCGGATTGACTCGGGCTGCCGGATGTTCTCGGGGTCCTTCGACCAATGATGACGTCTCACCATTTGATTGGCTGTAAGTTGCCACGACCAATGAGTTAACGTCGCTAAGTTTTTTTTAAACTTTATTGACAGTGGAGGTATCATACATTAAATTTTTTTTAACTTTATTAACAATTGAGGTAACACATTAAATACGAACAATAACCATGTAATCAACATTACCTCGAAGATCAATCAACAATGCCAAACAAAACATATTAACATAGAAAATAAAGAATAAAGGAAATAAAAACCAAAAGATAATGAACATAAGACACAAATAAATAAAAGCAAATAATTAAAATAAAAAGAAAAGAAAAGAAAATAGAACATAGTCAAATACTGGTTAGGGGTACTTGTGAAGTTTGTATTTCTGAACAAAACTAAGCAATTTCAAGCCATTCTTTTTCATGTAATGAAGTGAGTGAAAGTAAAAACAGAGCTCTCTATGAAATGACGACGTCGCTAAGTAGTAACATCGCTTAACGTATAATCGCTCGCTAAGTAGTTTGTCCAACTGGTGTTACCGTAGGGCGACGTCGAAGGACCCCCAAAGGACCCCGAGAACATCCGGCAGCCCGAGTCGATCCGGTACCCACATAGTACACTACATTACTCTGTGACTAGAAAGTATGTTCTTGAAATTAACCAGTTTTTGTTTGTCTGATCAACCAGAAATGAAAGAAAGGACAACAGTGCCTGTTTTTGGTCTCTCTTAACATGAATTTCACGTACTAAAAAGATTTTGTATTTTTATACAATTTTCTAAATTATCGTGTATTTAATGAAGGGTGGCAAAATGTTTTATTGAGATTCCATGTGGCAATTAGAGTTCAGTTTGTGGGCTGCCTCTGATCAGACTTAAGCTTCCTGTGCCTGGGGAATATTGATGTGTAGGGATCTGTGGCTTTTGAGTTACAATGAGACCTTGAAAATCCGTATGAAACCAAACTATCTTGAAAAAACTTTGATCATCTGTGGCCACTGATGAGTACGATAACTATTGCCCGTTAAAGACCTCAAAGCACCTTTATATTCAATGATCTTCAACATTCAGTTCCATCCATCCGTCCGTCTGTCCGTCCGTCCGTCCGCCCGTCCGTCCGTCCGTCCGTCCGTCCGTCCGTCCATCCATCCATCCATCCATCCATCCAGTAGCTAGGACCCTGGACAGGTCGCCAGTCTGTCATAGACTAGCGACCTGTCACATTTTGTTAATAATTGACATTGGTCAATAAATGGCATTGGTCACTATCAAAGGTAAGGTAATTGGGTCCTACTATCTAATTTTATAATCTGTGAGAACGAAGTGAGACTTGTTGTGACCAAGTTGGTGGAGTGTACTTTAAAACAGTGGTTCCAACAACTGGGCTTTGGAACAGTACCTGTCTGCAGCTGGTCTGTACCTCAATATGTTGTCTTCATTATTATAGTGGAAAAGATAATTCTGAGTCACAATGTTGTGACTTTTTGTTTTATAGATAACACCATGTTGGAGCCAGAGGATGTCAGTAAATAATGATTGGTCAGAACTGGTCTGAGTCATTATTTCTATGGCAACCACTATTGCCAATCAAGATGGAGCTAGAAAGCAGACTTTGGAGAAAATGTTGAATGCTGAATGTTAGACATGAGACCACATACTTTATCTGATTGGTCAGTTTATAACTTGAATAAATTGCACTGCAGAAAAAACATGAAAGAATGAAATTAAGATTAGCAAGAACATGCTTAAAAAAGGTATCAGAGTTGGAATGGTTATTCTGACAAACATAATGACTGGGTTATTGCTTTTTTATTTTATTTTTTTAAATAAAAGTGAATAGGATTTTAGCTTCTTGGAGCCAGCGTATACTTCCTATTTGGAACATGAGGTAGGAGGAGTCAATCATACACAGTCAATGAGCAGGACTGGGTAAAGTGTTTTGCTGAGACCACTCCTTTTATCCATTTTAGATATTATGTTTTTTTATGCAACTCCAATAAAACATTCAAGAAAACCCATCCATAGTACAAAGGCAGTTGATGACCACTTTTTTGTTTAAAGTAAAAACACAATGTAATTTATGTGGATTATTGAATGGAAAACTATGCCTAACTTTGGTTTTATCTACATTTAAGATCAGAGACTTTCAAAAAGGCCCAGAGATAGCAGACTTAGCAAACTCTAACGCCTGCGTAAATGACAACAATACAGCACTGTCATCAACAAAAAATGAAATGTAGCATTAGTAAACTGTGGCACTAAAAGTCTCGTGAGTGCTAAAGTACCAGTTGTGATTTATTTATTTATTCCTAAATATTTTTACAACTCTTCAATAAAGAAACGGGAAAAAAAATGTATTCTGAACATGTTCTGATCCTACGTAACATTGACATTTTTCCTGCCAATAGCATGATTCACTTTTTTACATCTAGACACATCCACAGCTGGGAGCTGCTCAGCTCAGACAGTCTAACATATCTGACTGCTGAGCAGCTCACTGAAGCATTTAGCAGTAAAGTGTGTTCTTTGGAAGGTACAGCTCTGATCCATCTGGAGGGAACAACGTATTCCTTTAAAGACAAAAAAAAAAAGCCAGAAGCACCATTCGCATCAACATCTCCAGTCTCATTTAATGCTTTTTATTTTTATTTTTTTTACAGGACCTTAGATGCCTCATAGGTGCAATGACAAAATGGTTTCCTCTTATGGTGGCTGAGTGTAGCATCACTTATTTTTCATATTAAACAAAACTTTTCAATTACATGCATTCATAATTAATGATGATAAAAAATAGCATTCAACAAATTCTCAAGCTAAATTACAAATCTACCTGTAAGCCATACCCTTCAAAAGCTAGATCTATCCAACAGTTATTAGACTCTTGGGCACGTAATGTTTCAGAGCAGATATTACAAAGAATTCCAATGAAGTTCTGCAGATAAAATCAATACGAAGCAACGATGGAGAAAAAGACATCAAGCACAAAAAGGAATTTAGACATCAGTCAGGTAACAGGCGGTTACATCAGACAAGATAATCAGACTTTTGGTACTGATAGTTCTGGAGAAAAAAGAGATTAAGGCATGCTGTAACAAGAAAAAAAGTAAGACCTTGGACCCAATATGAAATATATATTTGATTCTGTTTTTACCAGTTTTCTATTCTGCCCAAGTTTTAGAAACTACAAATTATTTCTTTGCTTTATTTTATTACTTCAATGTATGACTAAAAAAAAAAAACAAAAACAAAGAAAAAATAGCTCACGTTTAGTATTGTACTGTAGTATTTACCCAACACACACAAAAACCATGTTTTATTTACAGCTTTTGAGCCAAATCTGAAAGCATTAAACTCCCCTAAAGATTGGTAAACTTCCAGGTCATTAGCAATTCCAGCTACTGCAACCTGCAGCCGTGGTCCAAAATTGACAGATTTTCTCAAAGATTAAGACTTTTCATTGTATCCACAAGTATATATCAGTAGGTAAAATGTAAAGCTATAAATTCACAAAACAGAGTCCAAAGAGCAAATTTGCCATATCCTCTACAATTGCAAGACTAACAGAAAACTCTACATTTTACACTGTTATAATCACTTTTAAGGTAGTTTTTTGAACTTATTAAACCCGTGCTTGTTTTTCAGTTAATATTTCATATTATCCATCATACATTTTTTCATTTCATGTACAGTTTGTCATGTTTGTCATGTCATGTTGTTGTCATGTTGCTTGCTGATTTGCCCTACGTGTTTTCAGTTTTGCATCTCTTAAGTAGACTCTACACATCAACATATCTTATATGACTGGGGCAACAAATGACTTCTGTATTTAAAAAAAAATATATATACAAATATATATTATGTATGTACTACAGTTCTGTAGAAAATAAGAAAAAAACAGTTTTTTTCCTTTTTAAAATGTTATTTTTGGTAAAAATGAAACACGTTCTTACCCAAGTCGTAAAGGAAAATGTACAGGTCCTTTCTTTAACTTTACAAACACAACCCACAATGCAACAGATTATTTTGTACGTTTTCTTGAAAACAAAATGGTTAAAGTTTACGATAAAATAAATAAATAAATTATATAGATAGATAGATAGATAGATAGATAGATAGATAGATAGATAGATAGATAGATAGATAGGGAGACAGAAAGATATAGATATAGAGCGAGGGATAAATATATATATATTCATATTTTTATGTTGTTATATTGCAAAGATGTTTTGATGCTGTAGAAAATCAATGTCGCCGTATGTGCTTTTTGTTTAGCTAGTCCCAATTCCAGCAGCTGTGAACAGAACTAAATCTAATTAAGAATTAACATGAGTTTCAAACGGCACACCCCTCCAAGGATTCAGGGATTTTTATTATCAGACCAATAAATAAATGAATACATCAAAATAACTGTGTTATCCACTAATAAAAATGTATAACTAACAATTTACCAACTATTACTTAGAAATATCTGGGGGGAAAAACTGGAGGAATTGAAACTATCCTTTCTCTGAAGAGTTTTTATTTTTATTTTTTCATTCTTTTTTTACTTTGCAGCCCCGGTGCTGCAACAAATAAACAAAAAACCGAACAAATGGCTATAAGATTTAGTGGTTATCGTGTTTTCTTTTGGGATGAAATAGCCCAAATCCAGAACTGACAACAGCCTGTCAATGTCAGAGTTTATTTGGTTGAAGAAGGTGGATCATCACGGCTCTGAAGCTGTGCATGCCTCTCCTCTCTCCCACTGACTCCACAGAGACTAAATTACAGAAACTGTACACCTTAGAAAAAGTATCTAATTATGTAGAACTGTTGAAGATTTTAATAATCCAGGTATAGGATCTAGATCTGTGCCATGTCTGGTGGTCACTGACAGTTAAAAAAGAATTAAAACATATATATTCTTTCAGTAATTGACAGTGAGATTTGCCCAATTGTTTCTGTAGGAGTAAAGAACCAAGTGTTGGACATGTTGACCTTTTCCAGGATGGTAAGGTCAGGGCAAATGGAAGTAAGGTCAGGAACAGCTAAAAATGAAATAGAATAAGCTTTTCAAGGGTCAAAAAGGTCACTAATGTTACTAGAGAAGATGGAAACATTACACATATAGCATTTGGGAACTGGGAGCATGTAGATGTGGAGGCAAAGTGCAGCAAAAGGTTTGAGAAGTTCAAAAGAGCAAAAGTCAAGTTAGGTAAAGATTTCAGATTCATAATGGTCACGCAGAAGTTTTACTGTATCTAAAACTTCTTATTACCAATAATGTTCCTTCAATATGACATCTTGAATTAAAAGTGTGTGTTCTTGTTGTTAGTTTGAAAACAAGCATCATTAAAATTAGAAGCTGGTGTGCGTGATAAGCAGTAGTAGCTACAGGCCTAAACAAGCGTTCAAGCTTATCTTTTCAACTTTGTGTGGAAACAAATAATTGAATCATGAATTTTACATGTCTTATATAATTGGTAATGAGAAAGTTGAAATCTAGTGCTGGTGGGCCGTTTTGTTCTCTGATTACTTGCAGATTGATGCATAGATTTTCACAAAGTCGAGGAATTTGTCGAGGTGTCGTCTGTACAGTTGGGGGTGTCATGTTTCCAATTCAAATGATGTTAAATTATAGGATTTGGAAATTGTGATGCTCATCTGCATGTTTTTTAACCAAGAAACAAAGAAAATGTGCTCCTACTAGATTAGTTCATGATGGTAATATCCTATCCTGACAAATACTCTAATTTCTTAAAATGTGGCATAATGTTTTACCCAGGTATCCTTGACTTCTGAAGTCCAAGCGGGTAACTAATGAACTGATTCCATGTCATGTTCAGGCATAGTTCCAGAAGGTGATGCCTCTGATAGTTTGATCACACATTACAAACCTGGCGTGATAGCTAGCCGACTGTGTTGTTTCCTAAAGCTATTGGACCAATGATAACCCTTTATGCCTTAAACTGCCCTAACGGGAAGATACAGGCTGTCTGAAGGTGTAAAATGGGCAAACCTGTATGGGGCATGCAAGGTCGTAGGCCACTCATGAACACTTTTTTTAAGGGCATTCTTTGAGGCACAGGTCATGAGGAACATTTAAACAAGGGATCAGGGTCAGTAAGGTTGAGGTAGATGAGATGCTGGTGAATTATATTGATTTTTCACAACCTTGCGCACTGCACAAAGGACCCTTTAAATACGTTCTCCCTGCGTAACTGTTAAGCTACATTCCCATCAGGCATGGTGAACGTGGGTTATTTTATGCGCTTTTAGCACATAGTCTTTTACACAGGTCTGTCATTACCCAATACTATACTCACAGTTGGAGAAGGCTTGGTGTGAAATGCCAAAGAGGAGAACATGTTGCTCCAGGCTTTTCTTCTTTTACAGCTCTATTCCGATATATGAAAGACTTGGTGTCATATAATTCCAGCCGGCTACAAACCACAATTATTAATGTCTCCTCCATGATCAATTTTCTAACAGTTGGCACTTCTTTAAATTTAAAAGACCACTGTCCATAGGTCACTACCACATCCTAGTCCCTAATTAGTCAAAGTACAACTGGTTTAACTTTAGTGGCCACACATTGACTTAAAAACCTATGTATCGGCGCAGGAACAGTGGAGTTTTGAATGTGGAAGCCCGGAACACACGTTTCCGTTGACTTTTCACTGGAAGTGGCTGCTTGAACGTGTGTTGCATAGTGTGAACGCAGCATCAGGCTTTATGTTAATGTCATCTCTGTGACTTAATACTAGCCAAACCACTGTAGATTATTTTCTTTTTCCTATTCATGGGCTGATGCCAAACCAAAAAAAGAAGAACATTCTTCCACCTATTTTTGTTAAAGAAGTAAAATAGAGGTGCATATTGGGAGCGAGTGCGAGTGTAGCCCAGTGGGGAGTTCAAGTCACGCTCCAGTGTGAATCTTTAGATGATGTGAGGTTACACACTGATTTGACATTTGGCGTCAATGCCCAGATCAAACCTATATTTGAATGAGGAGATGAGAGGGTCCTTTTTTTGGCATGAAAACCATTTTCCTCATTCCCAAGTTATATAGACCCATCAATATACACTTGGGCCCATTCCTATTGATCAGGTACAATGAGTCCTAAAAATAGAACCTAACGTTTGTCATGAATGGCTCTGACTGCTCCCCTTAAAGGGAAATTACCTCAAACAGCATGACATGTTTGTGTGCAGATGCAGCAAATGGTGATTTTTCTGGGCTTAAGGGAAACTTTGAAGTTCTTTGGCTTGGCTTTAGTGTATCTAAATGCAAAGTAACAAAATATTATCCATACAGCGCTCTTTACTCTCTAGAAAAGCATTAATTGGTGTTTCAAATGAAAAGAGACGGTCTGATGGTTGACTATTCCCCGAAAGACTTCAATTATTTCAAAGAGAAAAGGGCTCTTTTATAACTTCCGACTCTAAGTTTGAGGAAAGACCTTTTTCACTTGAGTTACAAGCCCTTTTGAAAATTAGCGGATTTATTCCTCCCTGTTCCGTTGGAGACCCCAGCCTGGAAGAAAGATCTTCCCACTCACGGTGCACTTTCAAAGGCTCAAAAAAAGCTTGCGTGTGCATATTGGAGCAGGCTAAAAAAAAAAAGCACAAAAAAAAACCCACAGAGACACACACAAGCACATTTAAATAGATGCATATGCTCGCCCACTTCTGCACACACACACCCATGGATGTGAGCATGCAGACAATCAATGGGGATGTGATTCTGTTTCAGGCAGATTATTGTTTGCATTCTTTAAACAACAAAACAAAAATAAAGAATAATTTATATAATCACGTTGGTCTTTTTTAAAACATTCTGCCACCAAACAGCCGCATAGAAAACTTTCATCTTTGGCCTCATGTGTTGACCTTACTGCAGAGGAGACTTCATTTTCATGACAAAGAACGGTGGACGGAACTGAGCAAAGTGAAGGATGAAAGGGAGGCAGAAGGAAGAGGAGAAGAATGAGCGACTGCTGGCTTGTTCTGTTTAATTGATTTCCCTTTGCGTCGCATTTATCTTTCAGATGCACATTGACATTTCTTGAAGCAGACCTACAAATATTCATCATTAGTCAGGACCTCTTGGACCACCCTCAGTGGGTTTTTCTTTGAAGCCTGTTCACTAAACAAAACTCAGCTTAAATGTTGGTGTGTGTATCAAAGTGGTCAACAATAGCAGTCTGCTAAATCAGCAAACCTTACACAGGCACAGAGCTAACTCATCTACAAGGAGATGTGCAGTTGGGTTTGAATCAGACCAGCTGTGCTAAAGGAAGAGTTTCCCTCCATTACCTATATTGTATGTTGAATTGCAATAACTGGGTAACTTTTTTGCCACGTTATAAACTTTAGTCTCAGGTCATAGTGTGCAACCCACTTTACTCCCATTTGTGGTGGGATTTGTCAGACCGTTGCAGGTCTTAAGCTACGTTCACACCGACCAGGACAACATGCGTTCAAGTGGCCAATTCCAAAGTAAAGACTATGTAAAAATGTATGATTTAATAAACGCAAGTTTTGGGCTACTGCATTCAAAACTCTGAAGTTCACGCGTAGCTACATTCATTTTCAGGCTCTACATACAAAATGTGTGGCCAATGAGCACAGGTTGCCAGTTAAACCAGGACGAACAACCAATCTGTCATGATCTGTGTTGAGTTTTGTTTTGCATGCTCTCCATTCTCCCACTCTCCACCTGGTTTGCTTAATTACTGTCATTCATCCCACCTGTGAGCCACAGTATTAAGGACTGGCAGTTCCTTACACTCGGTTCTTTGTTCCTTAGCTCATGTTCCACCATTCACAGTTCTTTTCTGTCCCTTGTTTTGTCAGTGGTTATGACTACCTTTGTACCATTGGTATATTTAGAAAATCCACTTAGTGGGTTACAAGCTCCTTGCTCCTCTCCATTCTGATACGTTTACATGCAGATGACTAGGTTAGGTAGGGGATGTAAGCTAGCAGGAGAGCATGTAAACAGATGGGGGGGGGGGCATAGCCGCTCCTTGCCAACGGTCCCGCCCACAACTCGGAGGTGAATTTCTGACGAACTACTGCAAAACTTATGACCTAGAAAACAACTTTTTTTTTTTTTTTGTGGTTAATAACTGGACAAGTAAAAGACCACTGGGAACACTTCGAAAATAATTCAAAAGATGATCAGAGTTGGTCTTTAAGGCTTGGAAATTGAAGGAAAATGTAGAAAACAGTAACTAATTCCACTTTTGAATGCATGAATACACAAAGGTTGCACTAAGTCCCGTTAAACTGTGTCATTGGGAACATTTCCTTGGTAATTTGCACTTTCTGCTTAAATCTAAAATAAAATGAGAAAAGGTAAAGACACCTGTAATTGTTTAGTAGGAAGGTAATTTAATTTTTATTTATTTAGCAGAATGACTTCTGTATCTCCTGTAAGCAATTATATATATATGTATAAACTCTCAAGCATTTCAAGACCATCTTGAATGAAACTTTTGAACAATCGAGAAAAGCTGCCAAACCATGAACAATTGTTGGTTCCTAAAGTAAAAGCTTATTATTTCACATTCACGTGGATCTTTTTTATCTTACAGAATCCCGTGTCTCGTCCTATCTCGTCACATGATTCCATAACAACAGCAGGCTTTTTCTCGTTCCTAGACTATCTCTTCTGCTGTTCCTCCTAATCCCCTGGTGTGTCTGAGATATGCTCAGAGTGTATTTTGCTTTTGTTCCCTTTGGACCCTAATATTAGAAACCAACAGCCCACATATCAAAGACAATCCTGGAGTGTTCTCAAAGCAAAAGGCAAATAAATACTGTTCAATCAGAGAAAGAATATGCTTCATTTTTTAAAGTTATTTGCACAAAACAAAAAATGAAAAAAGTGTTTTTATTCCTTTAAGTGTATGTATGATACATGTGCTTTTATGTTTCCCTTCAGATAAAATGTACAAAATAAATAATTTAAAAAACAGTTATATACAATTTTAATTTGAACTAAAGGTTAGCTTATTCATTTTAAACAAATTTAAAGTGAAACAACCCAACATTACAACCCCAGCACAAAATACAAATTGTAATGTGCGAAAACAACAACAACCATAGACTTTTTTTTACAGTAGGGGTTGGTGTCTCAGCTTTGAGGAGTTCTTCTGAGAGTATTGATCTGTTCTGTTCTGGAGAAGATTCTCTCAGGTGTCGGTACAGGCTGGTTGTGGAGCTGGTTCCATAAAGAATTATTTACTCCTGCAGACGCTACACTCTTCCTTTGTATTCTTCACAAAAGTGAAGTGGTTCCATATTTTGCTTCTTTTTCCAGTGTCACTCATCTTCTTTACTAGCAACCTGGCGCTTTCTCTGTCTGCCTCTTACTCGGTTCATGTGCTTGTGTAAGAACGACCCCTCGCCCCCCCACACACACATGCTTACTCAGTGTATACATTAACCAATGGCTACATGGTATTGACCAATCACGTGCAGCTTGAAGGGGAAAAAAAGAGAGAGAGGATGAAAGAAAGTTAAAAAAAACAGGAAAAAAAAGCTGGCTCAGATGTTTCATTCGCGACCAACACATTATTATTTAAAAAACAACAGTTCCTCCACAGATAAGGACTTAAGACAAATTCTCTATTTCCCCAGCTTTAGAGAACACTCTCTCTCAGGGCACAAAGGCTGCTGGTTTGCCAGGTTGAATAAATTGAGATATTGTTGTTTTTTCCATTGCAGGGCAATAAAAAGAAAAAGGAACGAACAAATCAAATCAATCCAAGCAGTATTGACCAGACAGGCGACACATGCTCTGTTTCATCCATTTAGAGCCCCACCAGTATTTTAAAGCATCGTATCAGAGGTGACATCGCTAACACCAGTTTCTGACATCAACATCTGAAGAAAACAGATGTTGGTATCCAATCTTTAATGGATCCCTAAATATTTTGGATACTTGTGGGTGTGTATACGTCCATGATTTAAGGATTCAACAATAAAAGTTATAAGTTATGTTTGGTGAAATGAGCTATCTGTCTTCACAGTTTACCATTGTTGAAATTAAAAGTTCTGCAGTAGTTTTATTTAAATATCATGACTTTTATTCATGACAGGGATTTGTCATTTGTATACAGTACAATCTAAGCCAACATTCCCTGCAGGTTACGCAACCATTACAATTAAGTGCCTCATTTTAGGCCGCTTCAGAAAATCCAAATGACTTTTTCTAACATGGGTAAGTGCAGACCATTAGAAAGCTTTTTATTTGCCTTTTCGGTTGTCTTCAGGGAATGTTTCCTTTTTTTTTCCAGCCTTATTTGACTTTTTCACTTATCAGTTTCACAGAAACCCTCCCCTCCGAGAGCCTTTGTTTTCATTTTTTCCCCCTGTTCTTTATTCATCTGTTTATATTTTAATCTAAATGCACTCCGTGGATGTTTTCTAAATTCAGGTTACACATGTTCCTGTCTCTGAGTATTGTGGTTACTCATCACTCCTATTGATGATGAGCTTGCGGGGGGTTAGCCTGAGGACGCCTTCACACTAAACAGAAGTGACTTTTTAAAAAGCTGAACTTGCTTATGTCCAACCAGAGACACAGTTTGCTTCTTCTTTTGTCATTCGCTGCTGCATTTGGAAGCAAGTTTTGTGTAATGCTTGTTCAAAATAAGGAACTGCACTCCAGCAGACGGAGCAGGCTCTTTCATAAACCATGATCTTATACATTTTCCTTTCATTTTTGGAGGAATGCGTGTTTTCTGCCTCCAGATTGAGCTCTTAATCCAAGCCTTCGCTGATTCATCAGGTGAAATGGGAATTGGTCCCCGGATGCCGGAAATAGCATCCTTCTCTGAGGTTGGATTGCTCTCTGCTGATGGATAATAACGTGTAATTGACTCCACAAAACAGCTGAGTTTAGCTAGGCCATTACACCGGATAAACACACATAAACAGAAAGTGCATGACTAATTTTTGTTTACTTACCTTCCAGTGGTCCAGGGGGGGCGAAAAAGGAGGAAGGTGATAACTTTGCCGGAAACTGACACATCCCCTTCAGGCGTATTTCTGCTCAACCGCTCTCTGGAGTGAAATTGCCCCCCCCTCGTTTTCATTCTTATTTTATTTTGTGTATATGTGAACAAAAAGGATGACATATGTTCCTGAATGTGTAATTTTAACCATGAAACACTGATGAATGGTCCACATCCAGTATTGCGAGCGGTGACACATAGCGGCCCTTCTGGCTCCGGAAATGCACTCTCATTTCGTCAAATGAAGACGGATCGCTGACATTGTGTTCTTCTATTTCAAAACTCCAATCACTTCAGAGCGCTACAGGCGAGGAAAACTGAAGAAATCCAGCCCTGCTTCAACTGGAGAATCATACACATACGCAGGAAACCTTTAGCTCACAGGCTAAAAACATCTTTTATTGGTTTTAGAAAATATTTTGTCTTTAATAATTATTTTATCGACCCTTAAAAACTCTAAAAAAGGCAGTTAGGTGTTTGTCAATGGTTCTGGCCTAAAATAAGGTCACATCTCTCAGGTTTATGCTTCCAGGTTTGGATCAAGGCCATTCTCCAGGGTTTGATAGTGATCAGAGTTTTCTATAGATTTGGCAAACTGAATGTATTCTGTACTGGAGACATGGAAGACGTTGACTGACAATTGTCTACACTAATTGAGGGCGTAGAACATGATGCGCTGTAAAAAAAGGAAGTTACACTGGAAAAATATTGGCAATACTGCGAAAAGTG
The DNA here is from genome assembly GCA_037389245.1 of Oryzias sinensis. NCBI lineage: Eukaryota > Metazoa > Chordata > Actinopteri > Beloniformes > Adrianichthyidae > Oryzias > Oryzias sinensis. Next base: position 8,568,536 of record CM074510.1, on the reverse strand, counting down.
AACCCCGATATAGCAAGGGACTGCTGTCAGTGCTGCACAATATGAGTTGTTTAGGGCAACATGACCCCCAAAAGATCAGTTGTGTTACCTTGCTGAATTGCAGTTCACCTTTTTTTCCTCTTGTCAATCAATCTCCTCCATACCTTGTCTCCTGTACAGATACAAGCAGCTCTCCAAAATATTCAATGAGGGTTTGATTTGAGAGTTTAAACAAGAGAGAAAAAGGTAAAAATGTTCACGTCTGTCTAAGAAAAGTGTAGAAAGTGTGTAGTGAGGGGTTTTGCAGCTGTAAAAACCCTACCTTCTTTCACCTTTCGTAAAACGAGACCACCTCTGAGGTTCGGACTCAAAAGTGCAGTGTGAAAGCACTTCTCAGTTTATAAAAATAAAATTGACATGTTTGGAGGTTTGTCCATGACTTGAGTGCACATGTAACGCCTCACTCGTTCCTTTGCTTTCTGTTCAAGAATGAAAGACGAGATGACCTCGATGTCATCAGTCTGTGACTGCAGGTATCCAGAACATTAAAGCCTACAGAGTCACAAAAACTGTAAATTCACCACTCACAAAAGAAATAAACCAAAATACAAATGGAGAATCCCCTATACCTCTAAGAAGCGAAAGACGTGTGAACTGAGAGTAGGATATGATGATGAAAACCAACGTCTTCATGAACTGGATCTAAAGATTTTGATAGAGTTTTATTATCAAAACAATCAACCTGATTTCTCCTGCATTATACACAAGATTATAAAAGCATAGAACACTCTTAAGGGGCCGGCATCTTGTGAATCTTGCTCCAGGCTTTTTCTGTCACAGCTCTATTCCAATATATGAAAAGACTTGGCGTCATAAAAATTCCAGCCAGGCACAAACCACAATTATTAATTCCAACTTCATCATTGACAGTTGGCACCTCTTTGTTTTGAAAATTTGTCACTACCAAATCTGAGTTCCTGATTGGTCCAAGTTCCGCCTTTTGAAATCCAAGCAATTGAAAGTTTCGCTGGTGGATCTGGTCCGGTTGTATCAAGAGAACGGACTTAAAAACTTGCATAGCGATGTGTGGATGTGAGAGTATTGAACACAGAAGCCCAAACTGCTGATTTACATAGACTTCTCAATGAAATACGCCGCATAAACAGGAGCTGTGACAGCCAGTGTGAATATAGCTTAATAGGAAGATCGCAGATTTGGTTACCGTCTTCTCCGGCAATGTGTCAAAGTCTCTTTGGGCAAGATGCTGAACCCCGCATTGCATCTGGTGGTTAAGGTTCCAAGGCTGCAGAGCTGCCATTAGTGTTTTGAATGTCTGTTTGCATGGGTGAATTGGACTTTTATTCCAAAGGGCCTTAAGCAATTCTTTAGCAATTAAATTAGGTATACACCATTGCAATCAAAGTAGGTGTACACCATTGTCATTACCATGTTAAATGTTTGAAAGGCATTCATAGATAAAGCAATAACTGATGCAATAGACCATGCATATATATCTACACCAATAAATGTTGTGTAGCTTCAACACCCAGATTTGTTTATCACACATCAGCTTCATTATCTTGGTAAAGTCCTCTGACGTTGTCTGCTTACCTGTTAGAAGGAAAAAAAAAGAGATTTGGAGGAAGGCACCTCATTAACTTGCCACATGTTTCTTAGGCAAAACATGATCGGAGGCATTTTATGCAACGTTGAGGTCACATCGTAGTCAGTGAACTCTACTGAACAAGGTAGCAGTTGTCAGCCTGTCAGGGCTGTCTTCCATCCCAACTCTATATGAAAAATAGAAAGAAACAGCAGTGAATTCATCTTTCTGGCTTTTGCAGTTCATATATAAGGAGTTGAGGAAGGGGGTTGGGAACATTTCAAAGACAGTTTGATGTGACTTTCTGTCTTATAGGAGGAGGAAGAGAACAGGGTTGGCTACTCTGTGATGGTTCTGTAATCTTATGCATGAGTCAGGAGTCAGAAGCGGCACAAATAAACAGTTGAGAGTTGAGAGTTGTGCAGTAGGATGTAAGTGAGTTTGCAGGATCTACACTAAAGAGGCCAAATTTAGCAAATATAAACCTATTTTAAAGCTTTTTTTCACTCAACTTATTAGATATTGTATGAAATATTAAACGAACACTGGTTGGGGGTTCCACTGAACTTAACACAAAAACCCACTTCCAAAACAGACAAATCAAAGAGATCTTAGCATATGAAATACAGAATTTGGTCATACATTCAATGAATTGTCTTCTTGTATTTTTTCAAAAAGCCGTTTTTTCTTTGGTTTTGTTTAAAATAATTAAAGATTTAATTAGCTCCATTCACCCTTAGTCATTCTCCTCCATTTCTGTAAGAGGATGACCATGTATGCACTTCCTGTAGAAGCTGGTTCCCATCCATCATTATTATTTAGGATTGTTCCACGCACCTGTTCACCCATATTGAAGGTTTCTGCGACCAATATTTCTCTGCTGGGTCATGGTAGTCAACTGCTTGTTCCTGTTTCATTCCGTCCAAGTCAAGTACCAGTTATTATTTGATTTACCCATCTCTGATAAGTTCTATCCACCTGGCCCTCCACACCTTTTATTGGTTCAAATTTCTGGGGGTATAAAAATGTTTTGCTACCAAAAAATCTTTTTTTTGACAATGGAAATTTGACAAATAGATCAAATCCTTTTGGAGTCATATCAAATTGGGATTTGAAATGGTCATGACTCAACCCCTCCTAATCCTGTATTGAACTATCAACACAGGATCATGATCACTTCTCCTGAAATTTCAGTGTTTGTCTGCCTCATTTCAATCCATGCACTTTGGTCCAGGAGTCTGCAACCTTTAATGTTAAGGAGCCATTTGGGCCAGCTTCTTATTGACCAAAACCCAACTAGTCGCAAAGTTTACTCTTTAGACATGTCATTTTTTTTTTTACGTATAGTAACTATTAAAATAACTGAAATTTATTAGGGTTTAACAGCAGCACGTACACATTTCCTTTCACAATAAAATATACCCTGTGTTAATAAGGTCCCCTACTGCAGTAGATGTACTCTAATTAATGTTTTTTTTTTTTTTATTAGTATCGTTTTGACTTTGATACCCTTTCCTCATTTTACTATCAAATATAAACATAACAACATTGTTGTCTAATATATATATATATATATATATATATATATATATATATATATATATATATATATATATATATATATATATATATATATATATACACACACACACACACACATTTGTGAAGCTGTAAAAACTCTGTAAAACTCCACAGGACATGCTAAAGGTGACCTACATACATGTTAATGCAATTATTTACCTTAAGAACTTTGCATCTGATCAGCAACTAGACACTGACCAAAACTACATATCCTTTTTTCTTAAGACTGTAGAGCCTCAGGTTGAAGACCCTGCCTTGGACATAGAGACCCACCTTTCACCCTCCAGTACCTCTACTTCAGCTCCGCTTGACCACTGTGTCTCTGATCTGAGTCTTTGTCTTCGGTTTTCATCTCAGTCTTTGATGGTGAGACAATTCAAAGATTTTTGAATTTTGTTTAGGATCATTCAAAAGAGGTGTTGGATGTCCGAACTCCGCTAGACTGCTCCAGGTTCTGAATCAACCATCTGACATTGTCCACCTCTGTCATCGGAGCCCTCTCAGACCCCCCTCTACTGCCAGGAGGTATTTGTGACCGTCCCTACTATTATTTTTCTTTTTTCTCAATTCAGAGTCATTCCCTTTTGGGGTCCACCTTTGCATATCAGAACCTGACAAAAGCAGTTGATTCAAAAGTGTGGTGGCAGTTAATCCACCTATCCTTTATTTTTTTATTTATTTTTTAACCTGCTTTATTCCATTCAAAGTCACAGGGTTGCCAGAGCTTGTCTTGGCAGTACAGCCGCACTCATATGCACATCAGAAACTACTGGAATTGCGTTTATATCTCATATTCAGATAACTCATGGCTCCATGCCTTCATTCATGTGTAAAAACACATAAAACAACTTGCTGGACAATTATCTATGCATTTTTTACTCTATGTGCTGCATCCCCCCCCCCCCCCCCACACACACACACACACACTGCTGCCCCTAATACTACTATCTACTCACTGGCTTGAGACACAGCTGCTGCGTGATCTGCATCTAGTTCAGGATGTCTTCAACACTGGGACATCTGGATAAGGCACAACGCATGACAACAGCTAGCACTGGCTCCACATAGCCTCAGGTGAGCCGCAGGAATAGTTGCTATTCAGAGGGGTTTGTTTTTGCTGGGTTCACTCTTTATTTACTTAAATGCCCTGTGGCTTTCTTTTACAAGTCTGTGCTTTCTTCCTCTTCTCCTTTTTGTTTTTTTTTCTTCCCTTTTTCTTCATTTTCTTCTTTGAACCCCGGGCCACTATGCATAAAACAAATCCTGTTTATCATCATTTGTTTTTCAGACCTTAATACCTAAAGGTTAGCATGACTACCTTTTAAAGTAAAGTTTGTAAAGAATGGTTTTCTTACTTGAGAATAGGAAAAAAAGAGAGATTAAAGCCCCACTCCAATTATCTTTTGATCTATTTTAAAAGCGTTCCCAGTAATTATTTTTTCTCATGCTTATGGCATTTTTTGCCAAAATAAAGGGGAAAAAAACATCTTGTTATATAGGACATAGTTTCTGCAGAACAGAAGTAATTTGCCTCTGGGTTGTGGGCGCAACTGTTGACGTGGAGTAAGCCTGCCGCCATTTCCCATCATTCATCTGTTTATACAATCTGCTGCTAGTTTACAGGCCTTCACACCCCAAAAATAATATCTCCAGTGCAGCGAAAATGGCGAGCAATATCGAAACTAACTGGCCGTTACAGTTTTGACCGAGATTCCAGCTCACTCGAGAAGAACAATTTTTCTACATGTGGATGCATCAGAATGGAGCTGAGCAGGGAGCTTGTGGCCCATCAAATGTTGCACCTGCTGCACAGGTTTTTTCAAACGTCCTTTTTTTCATCTGCTCTTGATTCACAATGATTTGAATAAAGAAATAATCAAAAAACAGTTTTAACCTGATTTGTCCTCCATCATAAGAAAGAATGCCACAAAAGCATGTTGAAAAACACCAAAAGTGTGTCTTTAAGCTCAAACTCCAACTGCATTGGGAATTAATTTAAGTCAAAACTTGTGACTAGTTGTATTTACAAAAATGAAGGAGAAATTAGCAACTTTTTAATTTTGTCAGTACCTGAACTCTTTAACCCAACATCCACTGGAGAGTGCAACACACGCAGGCTTGGTTTTGTTTTCATGGCCACACATCTTTGCATAAATTCCCTTTTTATGAAAAGCCTTTCGGGTGTAAGACGTGTGCTGCGGGGGGGAAATAAAAATGATTGATCGAAGCATTGAAACGTGTACATTCATATTTCCTGTTTGACAGTATTTTCCAGAACACTGCAAGTAGAAGGAAAGAGACAGGAGAGATAAAACTAAGATGTGTCTTCCTGTCTCTGATGCATGTGGCAGTGTGAGAGTGACAAACGCCACGCACGAATGTGACTTTTTGATTTGCGTGCATACACAAACATGAATTTTCTCTGAAAAATTGACTTTTCCTGTTTACCACTCAGGATTTTCTCAAACCGCCCGCTGGCATGTGCACCGGAGACTTTCGAGGACTCTTGTACTGCTCTAAGGCCTCAGAGTGTTGCATTCAATGTTTTCAAGTCTGTTCATCGCAGACGAGCAGGTGCGTGAAGTCCCCAGATCTCCACTTTCACCAAATCCCAGAGCGGCGCCTGTTGTACATGTGATCCCTTTTGTAGAGCCACATAAAAGGGGGAAGCACAACAGTTTGGAGAAAGTAGTGTTACGTTGCAAGATGGTACAAGGTGGGGGTGGTGGTGGCGGGGGGTAAAAAAAAAGAAAAATCCCCCGCAAGGCTTTTTAGAAAGGCGTGTTGTCAAAAGTGAGGGTTTGGAGGAAGGTCGCCGGCGGTCATTTGCAGAGTGCTTATCTGCAATCTTGAGGGTCTGTCATCCAGCTGGACAGACAGGAGACCCCTTTGACGGCGCTTGTGTCACTCCTGAGGCATGCCTTCATGCATGCCGCTCTCTTCCGTCATCGCAGACGCTCTTGCAGCATTTCCTCCTCTCCACAGACTCTTCCCGCTCTCTTCTGCAACTCCACCTGTCTGGTTTCCTCCTTGCTGCATGTGGCGGACACCCCCTTGAACTTGAATTCAGCTCAACTTTGATCAGACGCCGCCATTGTCTGCCCTCCGAGACGCAGTCTGGAATTGCCTCCTGATATGCCCCCGCTCCGGTAAATTGAGATGTGAGCCCCCTCTGTGCTCCGGCAAACACTGGGGGCTTTTGTGTTTCATACGCGGGTGCAAAAGAAGCATGGTTTGCTGGCCTGCACACTAATGCAGATTGAGGCCCTGTAATGGCCAGAGTTCATTCAGAGCCATTCTCCCACAGATTTCAGCAGCCACATTCTATATGGTGCACACAGAATGGATTGGGGGGGTGGGGGTGGGATCAGAAGATCTCTTTGGCTGATTCTGCCGTCACAAAGAGCAGCCATATCTCATTTCCCAGCGCTCCACAAGTATCACTGTTCCTGCAGTCACAGACACCCATGCCGACGCACAGAGGCCAATTAAATTAATGAATGGATCATTTTGATCCATGACCAACACACCACCCCCCAACAAATACACACACGCTTTGACTCTTGTCAACAAAAGCCTAATTATATTTCCTTCAGAAACCGCTGCAAAAATTTTGACAATCCTCCCCTCGTTACATTTTTACGTTTTTCTTGAGCTGCAAAGAAACATTTTGAAGAACAGCATGAAATTAAATAAAAAGTGTTCCCAATGGTCAATTAATCATTACGATGCATATTTTCTACATCACAGATACAATGTTTTTTTGAACAGAATTGTTTTCATCTGTTCCAAATTCACATCGACCGGAAAAAAAAGAATATTCTGAAATGCAATTTTTAACTACATTTTCTTGATATATGTCCTCCATCGGAAAAATGCCACAAAAAAACCCAAAATTCCACATTTATGGTCAAAAAGGGTTGCTTAGAAAATAAATGTTCCCTTTCTGCTACTGTCACAACACGAACAGTCCAGTCATCTAAAAATGTCCTAAGCACAGAAGGCAGGTTGGGCATAATGCGAGTAAATAAAGGATGAAGCATGTGTCCTGAGCATATGCCCTCCACAAACAAATGCAGATTGTTGTCATGTAATTACTTGTAAAAGACCATCGGTCCACGCCGTTTTGCTGAGGTAGAGAAATTAAAAAACACCCCGAGCGGAAGCCACAAAAGACTTGCTAAAACCCCATCTGGAGTTCTTAGAAGATTTGAGATGGGAAGTACAAAAAAAAAAACAACTAGAAACAGATGGATGGTGCACCTTTGAAAGCATGCATCCGGTGACGACTGACACTGTTTGCATGTTTGGTAAAAGTTGGAGTGTCATCCAGTGCAGATTGACAGAAAATGTAGCTTTTTCTGATTCAAAGTATCTCACGCACCAGGTGGTTGTGGAACTCTTCCGTTGAAACATGTCAAGTATGTTTAAACATAACTTGTGTCTGATGACACAAGAACAAAGAAGTCAGTTAGTAACTAAAGACTCTGTGAACTTTATTGCATCGTACCAAATTATGTTTGCTACCTGCCGTCACCAGAAACATAGACAAACAAAAAAAAAACACACATTTATGAGTTGATAAGCAGACATTAAGGTCGTAGTTAAGGGCAATGATGACAAAGAAAGACTTCACATGTTGACCTGGGTGATTAAAATTAAACTGATGATTCATATTCATTACCTCAGCTGCCGGTTAATCAAGCGATTTATTTACTTTGATTAGGCTTCAGAATTAATTATTTTGCCCTGTTGTTCAGGCAAACAATCATTTAATTAGGTTTCTTCCACATGAAGGCACAATTAGGATCATCGTGGCATTTTCATTGCCAGTTTAGATCATTTTAGTGTCTTAAGGGGTTTACACAAGACATTAAACTTGTCTAGGGTGAAATTATCTCTTCTGGATGATTGCTGTATAAAGGATGTCTTAAAAATGGACACGTGTGATAGAGATACACCGCCCCCACAGTCTGGTGCCACAACGTGTTAATGAAAAACTGTGACCTGCTTGTTTCTCAAATCCTGACTCAAGGCTGGAATAAAAACAACAGTTGCCTCTCAAATTTATTAAAACCTAAAACAAGCAAATAAACCACCCAGATGGGAGGCTATACTCTACTCTGCTCTAATTAATGCCAATCAACTTCTGGATTAACAATGTCTTTTGGCTAGAACCCTATTTTTGCTGCCAACCAGGTGTGCATGGAGTAAAACTGTTTCCTTATTGCGATTTTCTCTCCAATCAAGTGTAGAATTACTTTTTTTTCCCCTCCAGATGTAAAAACTTAACATGGTAACGCTAAAAATGTTGAGATAACCTACATGTTTAATTGGGACCAAAGATTTGTTTAACAGTGAAGCTGAGTGTGATGCTACGTTAGTCTGTTTTGGGGTTTTATGTCCAAAACATGGAGCCACTGAGTGCGTTGAAAGTTAAAATAGTTGAACTTTGACCAACTGGGGACTCCAATTTGGTACTCGCGTATGTACCAATTCATGGAAGTACCAACCATTTGAAAATTGGTCATAGAAGAGAAATTGGTAATTGCAGTTTGTACCGATCTGGAGTTATATGATACTTTATGGTGAACTGTGTCATATAACTGTTGTGAGCTGTGAAAGAAAAAGTCTGAAGCAAGATTCATGAGATTTACACAACTTTGACACTTCACACCAAGCCTCTTCTAACTGTGATTGCCTGTGCTGGGATCGCTTTGCAGCGGTCCAGTGTGAACACTGTTGGCTAAAAGTACATTAAAGAACCCGCATTTAGCATATTCTTGAATGCGCATCACATGCCCGATGTGTACTTGGAACCATGCATGGAATTTAAAAGTAAGACCTAATAGATTAAAAATAAAAGTCTGTGGTTATGGATCAACTAAAACCTTCAGAAAAGAGTTTTTAGATGAGAAAAACACAACACTTGACAGTTGTAGGATCACGCCTAGTAGTGTCACCTTTCATTCCAAAAACCACACCTCGCACTGTTGATTAGAAAAAAAAAAGTTTTTAAATCAGGCATAATTCCCCACAACTAAAGAGCAACAATGTCACTGTGGTAGGTTAGGGAGATTTTGTTCCATAGAGTAAAACCCTAGATACTGTTCTGCTACAGTTCTTACCCTGTTGTCCCTCCATTCCCTCCCATGTCATCATTAAGCACAATTAAGCGCCTTCCAATCGCCTGTGTTCTTCTGGGTACATAGTCTGCCACTAACTGCCTCACATCACCATTTTGGTTTTCCAACTCGTTCATATGGTTTCAAGACAAGTTCATGATTCCGACCCAGTTGCATCATTTGCCTTTGCCCTCGTCTATTGCCTCCAATCAAGTCATTGTAGGGTTTTTCCTACATTGTTTCTTCATTCCAATTAACTCCTAAATCAGTCTTTATTGCCATGGATCTAGTTGTGCATTTTTTATGGGTATGTCTATTTACTTTGTGTTGTGTCACTACTGGTATAACAGAGATAAGCAAGCAGATAGCGCTTTTTGTCAAAACCATTTAAGGCCAGCATTTTAGCTTTGTAGTACCATTGTTCGCATTAATTACTCATCCTCAGCCTTTCTGAAAAAGGACAAAAAGGTGGGACAAACATTCTGTTATTTGTTAGTACCACTTGTTGAACATTATGAGTTTCATGAAGTTTTGGCAAGCATTTGAACCAAACTGCGACTAACTTTATAAATAAAATTGGATCTAACTTTTTGCAGGAGCAAACATCATTATTCATCGTCACTTGCTTTTCTTGTTTCACTTCATTGCATATGGATAATTAGATGTAATGTTTTGGAAGCACATTTTATTTTAAACATTGATTATGGTCATGTTCGTAAAATGTGAATAAGGAAGGAAAGTAATAGTAGTTTAAACTAAAGGATCAATAGGCGTAGGAAACATTATTATTTTGGAATTTTTATAATAAACACAAATTGTAATAGAACCAACAACAAAAAAATTGATTTCTATTAAAATGGATTCGGGAAAAAAGGTAAAATAATATATATTTTTTTGTAGTTTTCAGTGATTTTTTTTTTCTGCTGAAACAACCAGACCAAACAGATCTTTTCATAGTTCCATATTTTTTTATTGAGTTGCTGGTTCCATTGATATGGATTTGCTGCCATGTTGTGTCCCTGATCCAGTTATATTTGAGAGAAGTTTTATAAGTTTAGAAGTTTTCTGAGACATATTTGCATTAATTTGATGTTATTTTAATGAAGTACATTCATATTTGAAAAAAGAAAAAAGAAAAACGGCATCATCAGCCTAAATACATCCAAACTCTCAAGATTGATAATCTTACCTCATTACTTCGAGAGTGTTATGGATTCACTCAAGCTAATGAAGGACTCAGTTGATGCCATCCTTGTTTTGCTGCTAAGATATAATGTGGGATAAGTGTCTAGAGTGTTTGGGATGAGGATGTAACCCTTGTGCTATCCTAGGCACTTTACCATTGGGAGTTGGGTCATCTAGACCCACTAGACAGTGCTCTGAACCTTTTTTCTTCAATGATTTGTGATCTTCACTGGTGTCCATGGATTACATGAAATCTTTCCACCTTTATCCACCTTTGTCATGGTAGGGAGAACACGTCAATGCAAGGGTGGGGTCATCTAAAATAGCACAAGGGTAAACTAGAAGATACCAAAAGGTTGCAGTTCCTCAAAGGGCCACTGGAGGCTGGTTCCAAAAACAGCAATTGCCTGTTGACTTCTATGTTCTAAATTAACTTATCTAGAGTGTAGTTTAAAGAAATTCACCAATTAAAGGAGTTTCAATGTTTATGATTTTATATCCATGTCAACTGTGGGGGCAGCAGTCCTTTTAATCATTTTTATGTTTGTTTTATATATTTTATTAAGTGGGTAGTCTTAAAACAATCCAATTTTTCGTCTCGCCTGTTTCCCTAGTTTTGGAACATTGAAGGGGTCTGGGCCTAACTCCCGTCTACGTGCCCCTCCCACTTAAAGATTTAAGTGTAAATCTTTAAACCTTTGACTCACTTGGTGAATTTTAAAATTACTGTTAAGTTGTTAAAAGTTTATGGTTTCTTTTAATGGAATTTTATCATCCTACTGCCTTTAAACAGCTTTCTTATCTGAATTTAATCCAAATGTTTAGCTCATCGCTTGCTTTGGTTGTTTACCCTTTTTTCCATTAATGGATTCAGTAAGACTCAGTTGTTCATATGAAATGTAAGTTTATGCAGGTATGGATTGACGGCTGATTGTAAAGATCTGCACCTTATACTCTCAGCCAGCGGGTGAGTGGCAGGTGCTCTGATGACCGATGGGAGGCTCCATGAAGCGAAGAGATTGTGTGTTAGCTTCCACTCAATCTCACCAAAGAATCTCTTCGTCTTTGCATTTGTCCCCTCACTTCTGCACAGTCCTCTTCACATACATACACATACATTCTGATACATGTATTTAAAGTCATTCAGCCCTTTTTTCCTCTTAGAAACAACAATTTCATCGTTTTGCTTTTTTAATCTTATTTTAAATCTGAACAAAAACGCAGGTCAGATTAACTCCAAGTAAAAGAAGGGAAAAGTATTATACCCAAAGTGGCGGATTCAAAGAACAGAGCGGCCAAGCTCTGCAGTGAAACAGCAGGTCAATCAATTCAAAATAACCCTAAGACAGTAATAATTGGAGTGAAAAGCAGACAATTAATGTCAAAGCAATGGAAAGTTTGTCAACATAACATTGTAATAGACAAAAATACATCCCATAATGCAAATAAAGCCACAGGGGCTACCCACCCTTGCCCTCACTGTCCATCCATTACCCCCTTTTTATCTGCCCTCAGCTGCTACAGACCTTTCACCCTGGTCTGAGCTGCATGTGACAAACTAACGGAAAAAAAAAAAAAAAACTTTTATTTCAAAATGATGGCTATTCTGGTGTTTTTATCACCATAGCAACTATTCTATGTTTTGGTTGCCTGGGACGCGTCTAAGCTTTGGAAGAATCTGCAAAAGTAAACTTTCGGATTTCCTTGCCTGGGAGCAGAGTTTTTTTTATTTATTATTTTATTGCTAACAACGCCCACATTGGTAAAATGTTTATACCGTTTCGTTCACCTTGACTTATTGGTGCTTAGTCATGTATTACATTATCTCAATATTCCAGCAAAATATGTGCAATTAACGCCACTTTTGCAGGATCACCAAGCTAATGCCCTTTAGAATCTATAGCTTCAAATTTCAAGATTTTCTTCCCCAAAAAGCTTCCAAATGATTCCCAAGATGCGATAGGTTGGTGCTAATGTTCTTTTTTTTTTTTCTTTTCAAAATGGCAGCTTTCCGAGTTTAAAGGTCAACAAGACTTAATTTTGTGTCGTGTCAGTGAAACTTTAGTTTCCTTTTTGCATATTGAGGGGAAAATGTGAAAATGGCCTAATTTCAAATGTTGCCACAAAATGACCGCCAAGCAGGGAAGGGGTCCTGTTGCCATCCCGTAGTTGCGGAAATGATAATATTTACCATATATTGAATCCAAAAGCTGTTTATTTGGTATGAAATCCAACCTTAGCTCCCCAACCTGGACCAAATAAACCCACTTTTAGGAAAAACCGTGCCAAAAGCAGATCATTACAGACGTCTGTGGCTACCACCCATAGAAGATTAAATAAATAGGATTAATTCGTCTAGAAACCACAAGCCAGCAATTTCCTGTCAGCCCTCCTGGCTTCCTGGGAGAAAGTGTAACTAAACTGTCACATGCCCAACAAATCTACGGTGTTTTGACCGAATCTAACGGCGGATATTTAATAAAAGTGCTAGAAAGCCATATCAACAAACAGGAAATCTATTATTCCCTATCTATTATTTCCCTGAAATCTTCATTGGTCTCTTGATTTCAGCCTGACCTCTCCTCCTGTACATGTATGGGGGATTATATTGGCAGTTCACTGCTGAAAAAAGGCTTAAGGTTGCATACTGTTTAGGCAACAAATGTCCTACTTGGCATAAGATGCAATTTATCACAGCACTGCATGCAGTCCATTGAGGGTGCTGGTTGGGAGAGACAAGCTTTCACATTTTCAGGTTTAAAAAAAAAATAAAAAAAAACAGTTTTATTTCATTTCACTGGCGAGGGAACATTTCACTCCACGTTTGCACAAGGATCTGTCAGTGAAGGCTGTCACAAACACCAGGCTCTCATTCAAACGCATTTTTTTTTTCTTTTCCCAAACATATGCTGCTAATGAACACATCCAAGTCCCAGAAGAGCAGCAACAGTCCCAGATGGGAAAGAGACGTACCAATTAAAAAGAATGTTTTGTTAGCATGATAGAATTCAACTTAACAATTCTGGGCACTGATCTGATGCCGTTTCCAGTTCAGAGCACAGACAGGTTGCAGCCGGTATGATTATTCTTCCACTTTTGGGTAAAAATCTCCTATTGAGCTTCCCCTGTGGTTCCTGTAAACCTCCAGTCATCTCAGCGGTTCCTCTTGTTACGTGTGACGCCTGTATGCTGATAGATTACCTGGGATCTTCCTTCAGGGCCTCAAGTCCTCACACTTTCTGGTTATTAAAAAAAGGAGCATCATACATCTGTGGCTGATTTTTGTCCAAATGTGATTTCTTCTCTCTTTTGCTAGCCTTCTGTGACTTACCTGTGGCTACACTGATATGGATTTCAGCTCTCCACAAAGAAATCCCTGCAAAAAACAGGGAATTCTCATTGTTTTCCACATAAAGGTGCCTCCCGTGGTGAAATGCAGCCATGAGCAAGAAACCACTGAGAGCCACCATCTCCTCTCTTCCATTTGTGGAGGAGTTTTGGAACATAACAACAATCTGCTTTGGTGTCACATTCAGGGTCACCTTTGATAAGCCAGAGGTCACAGCTGCGGTCACTCGGGACACCTGCTGCTGGGTGGGCCCTGGTCGTTCAGGTGTGAAACAGGTGACCCCTGACCTCTGAGGACCTCAGGGGGTAGGACAAAAGGGGAGAAAAAAAGCCTACATATTAAAAAAAGTGTTGTATATATATCTATCTATAGATATATTTCAATCAATATATATATATATATATTTATATTTATCTTCCTGCTTACGTTTTTTTTTCACAGACAACTTATTTGTGCTATGAAAGTGTAATGGTAGAAATGTGCCCATTTCTCTTGCCAACTGGCACATCTTTGTTTTTTTGGAATACTCTGATATTTGTTAAATATATATAATATATCATGCTTTTATCAAGCCTTTCACAGTTACCTATCTTCATAATACTGTTGACACACTAAAGAAGGATTTATTTGATGCATTTTTTGTCATTTTCACTGTTCTTTTTCCAACAGGGAAGTAAGATGACTCAATCTCTGAGGCCCCGCCTTTCGCTCATTATGGGTATCAACCATTTCATGATGTCGAACTTAGAGCCGGTCTTGGCAGCGTGTCTGCGTTTCACCCACATAAAACAAACATGTGAACTTTTGCAAAGACGGTTGTGTATTTTGTTCATGTAAAATGAAAGTAATTAGCCGATCACCGCTAGCTCCGTGGAGAAAGTGGGTGTGTGTTAGCCTGGGGGCGGTGCTAACAGCGAAGCCTCTTCCTGGAAGGGGCTGTTCTTACTTTGTGATGTCACAATGTGAGTATCCACTCATTTTCTTGGATTGGGAAGGGCTGGTGTTTAGTTCACAGGATTTTAGAAGAATGCTTAGAGATGTGTGACTGGGTCAAAATACCGCTTTGGGGTTGTTTTTTTATGGGAAATAAACATTAAGATACACTGAAAAGCTCCAAAAAGTTGATTTTAGCATTTTAAAAACCCTTAATTTGTTTAACCCTTGTGCTATCTTAGATGACCCCACCCTTGCATTGACATGTTATTCTCACCATGACAAAGGTGGATAAAGGTGAAAGGATTTCATGTAATCCATGGACACCAGTGAAGATCACAAATCATTGAAGAAAACAGGAACGTTAATACAAAGTTCCCATAATTGTTTTGAAAGTTCTTGCTACATCATGTGGGATGGGTTAATTCCCGCCTCAGGGAAACATAACAGAACTTATAACCACAAAACAACATGTGTACCGCTTCACCTCTTACGTGACTGACTTGTAAAAATGCAACTCATAACATTTTTTAACAATTATTGAAAAACAGCGGAATCTATCAGCTATTAAAACATTTCAGTTGTTTTCCAATTTAAGAGGGTTTGTATAAAATTAAAAAATACAACTTGGTTTTGGTTTTCTTGTCATATTTACCTTCACAATCCCTGTTAAGAGGATACTATCATGGTTATTTTACTTTGCCTTCAGCTTCAGGACGCCAAAATGGAATTAGGAGTCTTGTTTGAGGATGGGGGGTCATTCATTTCTGTTCATGCCAGTGGTGAAAAGAACGGTCTGATGACACATAGCCGATGGAATTACTGATAAAATTCTTTGATGAACAGATAAGAAAAAAAAAATCAACATTTTTTCCAGGCAATTTTGAGAGGAGGACATTTTTGGAGGATAAAGAGGTCCTTTTAGGAGACTTTCCCTAACTGCGCTGTTGTGGTACTGTTGCAGATCTCATGATTATATGTCTGTGGTTGACTCAAATGTAACTTGATGGGGTAAAGTCTTAAGTAATAGCTGTGGGACTGAGTGAGACTCCACGGTGTGTTGGAGATACGAGCTGGGATGAACTCTGTAGGATGCCTCCGGGCTTTACTGGCTTTCATTCCCAAGAAGGCTTTTACCTGAGGTTAAAGGCATCGCAAACAGTCATGACTCACCTGCCTACATGTTTCAACATGACAGGACTCCTCAGTAAATTGAGTAACTCAAGCAGAAACTAGTAAAAGTCACAAATGATCAATGCATTACGTCAATCAATGTTGGTGATCAATGTTTGTGTTCACTGTAAAAATGTGTGGGGCTCTTTTGACATTTTCTGTCGTACTTTTTTTTATGCTGATGACATACATTTTCTACCATCCACATACAATGATAAGGAAAACGATATTCAATGTTTCAGAGAGATCAAGGCCTTTTTGGCTGTTACCTTTAATATTTAAAATGAAATCTGTTATAGTTTCTACTCCCAGTTGAGTCAACAAAGTTCTGTCAGTATCAAATTTTTTCCAACAAGTAGAAAAGAAAACGGTAACACAAACTTAATATTTTCAGTGAAGATGAGGCTCTGTAGTCTGGTTCTTCACTTTTTTTCTTGGTTCTTGTCATGTTCCCTTTTCAGGTTTTGTGTTTTTTCCCCTGTCAAAGTCACACCAGGAAATGGTTTTCATTATCCTCAGCTTTCTTCAATTTGTTATTTATTCATTTTTTATTTTATATAACCTTTATCTACCCAGGAATTGTCCCATTGAGATTAAGAATCATGAGAACCGTCACACCTTGATTTTGGGGTTTCTTCACCTGCTGGCTGGTGTTAAACAGTCAAATCTGCAATAGATTTTTAATATCTAAGTATTAATATTAAATTAATATTTTGTTTCACTATCCTATGGTTGTTTAATTCTAGCTCATTTTCATTTCAAGAGTTTTTATTGAAATAGAAGAGAAAAAAAGAAGTCTTACAGAACAAAACATTATTACTTCAGTTGTCAAAGTAAACACACTCTAAAAACTTAAATGGGCAGGAAGAGTGTGGAAATGTTCCAACTTCATTCAGTTTAGCTTGCTTACAGACTTACGCTGGCCAAAATTGCCTGGAAGCGGATTTGGAAATAAGCTCCCACAAATATAAAAAGTAAAAAAAAAGTAAAATGTCCTCTGACTTTTATAAACTGAAATAAATCTTCATCTACCAAATATATTCCAAAATCATGATCATGTAAACTCCCATGTATTTGTCTTCAAGATGAGACAAATTTGAGCCACTCACAAATAAACACAGTTTCTATTTGTACACTTTCTTAAAAAAATATGAAAACATACTTTTGATAAGGTTTTGGCTGTACAGAGGTGCTGATAACTGGTTATAAAATTAATCTCATCACTTTTGGAGCTATTTTTCTTTAAACCCCATGATATAAAGTCAACTCCATATCCTATTTTCCACTTTCCATATGACAAAATATGAACCCCACCTGACTTGACTTATTAATAAGCTTATGTAACACAAACATCTCATGATCTTTATCTCAACAAGCTCAATCCGTTCCAGGATGCTTCACAGTGTTCACTTCCCGCTGCATCTATAGTGAATTAACATGTCTGTCATTACATTTCTCACGAGGCTATGGCATTTATAATTAAACGTGATGTAACAGACGTAAGGCTTGCAGAGCGGCAAACACCTGACGAAGCCCCATTAAAAGTGGAATGTGTGGGAAATATTCAACGTTCATAATAAACTCATTTCAAGCCGATTGCAAAGAGCATGGAGATGTTTAATACAGATTTGGCACGGGTGTCAGCCGGTGTTCAAGTCGAAAACTGGTGATGTTAAAGCCCCGTAAACAAGCTTGCTTGTTAATCAACGAAAACGCAATATGATCATGTAAAATTATGTAACTGGGTTGCATGTGAACCACGTAAGAAGGCCACTGTGTTGGTCCCATAATAGACAAACCTGACTGCACAAATTTAGGACAGGTGAGAATATTCACACAAGCTCTCCGTGGCTCACAGGCAAAATCCTCTGACAGACATAATCTGATTAAACAATCAGCCATCCATCAGGGCGAAGGGATTTAGATGTCCTGATATCTCGGCAGCACATGGGAACACTTGGATGTGCAATTTCACATCGTTGATATGTTGCAGATCTAATCAAACTTTGCATTTCTGCTCATTTATCAATACATTTAGGTGATTTCACGCACCCAGAGGCAAGGCTTCAGTCAGCAATGCTCGACTTTTCTTTACCAATACACCTGTAACTTCACACATTTAACCAAAAATAAAAAAAATAAATAAACTGTTTTGATCTTGCATGTTTTGTCCGCCAGAATCAATCAAAGATTTTTAAAAACATTGAATAGGTTTATTGAAATGGTATTTTTTGTATTATGGTAAACACAACAAATGGTGAATTTAAAAATCTGTTAGTAAAACCCTTGTAAATGAACTCTGGTATCTAAAATCTCTCTTATTCTGAGCATGGAGTGGCCTCTTGGTTTTTACCTGCCTGCGCTTCTGTGTCTGTTCAGTCCTGAATACTAAAAGTCTAAAATATATTGGGTTTGTCTCTTCAATACAAATCTTAATGTAAAACCAGAAAATCCAGCATAAACCATACATTTAGAGATACTTTTGTGATCATTATTACACTGAACATTTCATATCATTCAAACCCAAAATGGTCTAGATCATGAAATGAAGCCTAGATTGTCAAATTTTGTTTTCATAGTAAAATAATAAATTTAAGTGACCATTAGTTACCCTTTGATGTACAATTGTACATCATTTGATATGATATAGTATAATAATATGATATAATGCAATATAATACAGTATAATCCAACATTATAAAATATTGATAGTGAATTCAGGCTGTCATGTGAAAAGAATGTGGCCCGATTCTCTTGGTAAATATAAAGCTTGCCTTTTTTATTCTTAGAAATGTTGATGATCAATCCATCTATCTATTTCTTGAAACAGCTTAAAAACTTGCCTGACCACTGAGCTGCTTACTGGAGCCTATCCCAACTACTTTTGGTTGAAGGCGAGGTACGGGTAACCAGTCCTTGCAAATAAATGACGAGAAACCTAAAAAGGTTGTTGAGGGACATCAGCTTTTGACAAACAACTAATAAAGATGTTCAATGTGGACTCAATAGCCTCCATGTATTAAGGACAGAATATGCCAATAAGGTAATGACCACATGCTGGTAATTATCATTTGTGTAGATGAGTGGAGACCTATATTCAAAGTCAACACACTGACAAACCCATTTTACCAATCAAAGTACCAAAAGAACTCTTTACATTGGCCAAAAGAAAAATCAAACTTGTATAGATGGCAGCCATACACTTAATTGTTACAAATATATTCAATGTCTAGTTGCCCCAGTCTCAATAATATTGGCTGTTTATGCACAACATGCAGTCTTTAAACTGGAAGGGGGACCTAATGGGCTTCGTAAGGTATGTCGATGCTAAATTTGGTCTTGTACCACAGAATGAACAATTATTTTAATCACAGGCTCCACTGTTTTGAAGTGTCTCGACTGGTCTTTTAGCTCATTCACTCGATTTTGCAATTATGAGGTCTGCTGATCTTGATGGTAACACTTGGATTCCAATATCTGTTCAAAATCGCCACTAAAATGTTTGCCCTGAGATGAGGAAAAATGAATCAATCGTGTCCTTTAGGTTTGCTCAGTGTGTTCAGGCACAGTGACTGGTCTCAAGGTTCTTATAAGTCTGCAATACTTCACTCAATCATCAAGGTTTGTTAGCAAAATTCATGTGTTCTTAAAATACTGAGCTTGGTTCCAGCTTCTCGACCCTAAGAAACCCACAAAATGAGACTCCCACCATCAACTCAATGCCAACTGACTTTTTCAGCCAAAGTCATGTAAGCTCTTACAAAAACAGTTTTTTTAGATGCACACGTGGACACAACACACTACAGACAGTTACTCAGTCGCTTGGGTCTGAGAGGGCACCCCTGTGGGTTCTGCCTGAAGGAATGCAATCTGGCATTTGATCAATCCCAGATGGGTCTCCTTAAATGAGAGGAGAGTTATGCAAAAAGAACTAAGACCCTAGATGACCCCAGGGACATAACACTTGATCCTTCCCAACATCCCTTTCATCTGAGGCTGCATCCCATTGAGTCACAATCAACTGTGACTGAGGGCACACATTTGAAAGAAAGTTTTTGAATTTGCAGCAGCTTTCACTTAGAATCACACATAATGGGTATTGAACAAATGACACGTTTATGAGAAGTTTGTGATGAACTTCTCCAGTTACACTTTGAACTGGGTCCTTATTTTAGTCACCAATCATTAAAAATTAAGTTATATGGTGCCGTTTACCCCATTCAAAGGTGTCTCACACGTCCTGCTGTTTTTACTGAAATAAATTGAGTTGTTATTCTAACCCTTGTGCTATCTTAGATGCACCGACCCTTACATTGATGTGTTCTCCCTACCATGATAAAGGTGGATAAATGTGGTGTAATGTTCTTTCTTAAAGAACTTGAATTAAATTGAATAAATCAAAAAACAGGCAAGGAGACTGTCTCATTCACTATTTTACTTCCACCATCTTGAATCTCACACACATTCCACAAATCCCGCGAGACTTCATAACAGAACAGGTAGTTACCTTTGCAAATCACAGTGACACCTAGTGGTTGGAATATTACAGGTGGAAAGATCTCATGTCATCCATGGACACCAATGACAAATCATTGAGAAAGGTTCAGCGCACTGTCTAGTGCAGGGGTCGGCAACCTTATTTACTCAAAGAGCCATTTGGGACCGCCCCTAATGAAAAGAAAGCACCTGGAGCCACAACCCGTTTTGAAATCATTATATATATTATGCAGCTATATATTATTCAAGGGGTGCTCATTACGTCGATCGCGATCAACCGGTCGATCTTCAAGGACATGAGTGTAGATCGCGGGCCAGAAAAGATAAAAAAGAAACTAACTTCTTAAAAATCCACCAGCCAATAAAAATCCTAACTGAGAAGTACGGGACTTGATTGACATGTAGATTGGCCAATCGGACATCCTCTGATATATACATCACTGCAAATGCACAGTGTTCTTTAATGGATGATACCGCGGCCGCGTGTGGGAGGAGCTACCAGCTGAAGTTATGGTCTGATCGCTGCATGGAGCGATGTGTTTATCAATGCATGGTAGACACAGAGAATGTGGAGAGATCAGGTTTATTATTTTGAAGAGTTCTACTTGGTAATCATGTTTTCATGTTTGAATTCATAAAATCATCCCAGGGAAAGTCTCTGCTTCAACTCCCGCAGGGAAAGCTGCGTCTCAATCTGACGCCCGTGTTCTTACCAAGAAGCGCATTTCCATCCGGCTGTTGGTCACTCATTTCATTCATTTTTCATTTCATTAAAAAAAAGTATTTCCATTACAGTTTTGCTGAATGACAATTTTGATGCGCCTTAAAAACTACCTCTGCCTAAAGTGCAAAAACGTTGTTTTGATAAATTAGATTTATCACATCAGAAAAAAATATATTTTAACACCACATGAATAACTTTCTGAACATGAGCAAAAGTTAATTTATTTGTAGAGCACCATCAATGAGGAGACACCAGAATTACATCAGAAAATGAAACCTTATGAGGGTTAGATTCAATAGTCTATGGTGGTAATAGTTGGGTAAAAACAATCATTATCTGAGTTAAATGATTTGGTAGGTTTATATAATGTGTCTTGACACACCATGAAAATGTAGGAAAATGTCACATATCTGTGTTTTTGACTATCAAAATCCGATTGTAGAACTCTTTAGGTGAAGATTCTCTCGGAGCAGACCTTGTTTGCACAGAAAAAACAACTTTATCATCTTCGCTTCAGGATATTGAGTTCAGAAAAATCGGACATTTCAAAGTGAGGGTTTTTGTAGCATGAACATGAATAAAATAGCCAACAACCTTCAATATTTATTGCATGGCATCATCCCAATGAACAGGCCAGTAGAAAAGAGGTTTTGATTTTTTATGTTCTGAGAAAAAGTCTTATCCATTATAAAACGTTTTAAATTTAAAGTTAGTCTGGAAACTGAAAGTAAAGACTTTTTAAAGTGTCTAGAAGGTTAAAAAAAAGGATGGTAGTATGGTCATCCTGCTGAGCAGCAGAGAAAACAGGGAAGATTTCATTTAAAAAATAATAAGGGGAAAAATAAAAAATTGGAAATGATCCCCAAGCACATGAGAGCAAAAGCAAAACAAGGTGTCAAAGAGCTTCAAGGCAGCACCTTGTTTTCCAACGACCCCATGCACAAAGGCTTTCGAGTGTGCAGCTTGAAAGCAACAAGCAAAGAAGGATGGCCTTCCTCGTAAAAATCTCAACCTCAGGTGTCAACAGCCCAGAGGCAGCCACATCCTGGATAGGAAGCAGAAGAGCTCCCAGTGTTTGAAAATCCTCGTCTGTGAATACATTAAAGTTATTTTTATTGTTTCCCAGGAATTTGTTTATCAGCGTGAAGGCCTGTTTTATCTGTGCTAAGACGGTTTGAGGCGTGCGTCCGTTTCCGCGCATGTGGGGATCGCGCCTCCGACTGACTGCTCCTCCTGCAGACCTCCTCATGCTTGACAGGAGAGCTAAGTGGGTAACCGCTCGATTTTAAATGTCCAGGCAGCGTCTTCTGGAGCAGACGTGGCGAACCTGATTCCCATTGTTTTCTATGCTGGTTCCGAAGCCCAAATCACACAGACAAATCACTTAATGCATAAACATATTCAGGATTACGAAAACAATTAGAAAAGCTAAAAAAAACCATTACATTTTAGAAATTAAAACAAATTTCCAAAAACCAAAAGACAATTCCAAAAAATGAGACAGAATGAAAATGAAACTTTTTGGACGACAAAGGAAATTTCCAGAAATCAAAATGAAATTGTAAAAATGAAATGCATTAAGAAACAGGAAAACCTTAGATTTTTCAACTTTGAGTTTTTTTTAAAAACACCTTCAATGTCCGCATAATTATATACGTTTTATGATTAGTACGAAGCATAGCCAGTACCAATTTATGGCAAATAACTATCGCTTAAAATGAGGACAAACATTATCATCCAATCAACTGACTGGTATTATCATCCAATCAGCGATTGGAAGATAATATCTACTTTTATCGGTTTCTTATTTTATTTCATTTTCTACTATATCATTTTTTTTTTCATGGAAATGGGAAAAAGCAGGTATCACACTTTTTGGAGTATCAGTTGCATTTTTTTGTTTTTTGCACAGTTTGACCAGGGGTGCGACTTGTACTCGTTATTTTCCCATTAACCCTTGTGCTATCCTAGGCCCTTTAACATTGGGAGTGAGGTCATTTAGATCCTACAAAACCGTGCGCTGAACGTTTTTCTTCAATGATTTTTCATCTTCACTGGGTTCCATGGATTATGAGAAATCCTCTTCACCTTTATCCACCATGGTAGGGATAACACGTCAATGGTCATCTTGACCCCATAGGATAGCACAAGGGTTAATAATGGGGTGACTTTACCTATTTTTCTTTCACTACCAACCGCTAAAGGGCACTGTAGGTGTGCGCATGTGTGTGTGAGCACAAAAGAAGAAGCTTCGTCCAAAACAAACATGTAGAAGAATTTGATCGTTTCCTGTTAAGCATCATTATACTTTTCCAAAAGACTGAATGATTTCATGAACTCAGACATTGGGATGTGTTTACCCAAGTTTTCGTAGAGCTCTTCAAAATAGATACACCTGTCTTCCATGCATTGTGAATGAAATACACAGTCAGTGCGGAAGTTTTTGGACAAGCACTGAGCATCAATGCCCGGCTTTACAGATTGTTCAGAAGCATTGCACTTTTCTCCCTAGAGACCAACTCATACTCCGGAGTGACTTATTAAGTTTTTTTCTTCTTTGTTATCCAGTTTTTTGCTCCTGCGACTTATACTCCAATCCAATCAATATTTACCATAGTACCTGCCTTTGGGGTTTGTTCTTTTGTTTCATTTTTGTTTATGATTTTGATTTCTGAAATTGACTTTTGTAACTCAAAAAATTTCACTTTTGTTTAGTTTTAATGTTTTGGAGTTGTCTTTTGGTTTCTGGAATTCTGTTTTGAATTCTAAAATCTAATGTCTTATCTTATTTTTTTTGTTTTGCCTGTTAATTGTCTTTTTTTAATGTGTTTTTTTATACGCTTTTGCAGTAAGTGATGTGTAGATGTGATATGGACTTCAGGGCCACCATAGTTTCTCCCCTGAATGCTCATATGTATTCTCATTGGGGCTCAGGATGACATCCTACCCATGAAGCACTTAGGTGAGTAGGAATTTATCACAGAGTGCCGGCAGCTTTTCAAACACTCCCAAACAGGCGCTATAAATTGTAATGGTCACTGTAAACATGAGCCAAAAGGGGCCTGGCAGCCGCTAGTCTGTGTTGACACTTGAAGTGGAGTTGTCATGTTCTACTCCACCTTTTATTGCTGCACCCACACCTGGTAAAAAGCGAGGCGGTACTTCCTAGAAACCCGTACCAGGAATTTAAGGGTTGCTCTCAGCAATTAGAAGTAAATCTTCCGCCCACATTTTTAATTTTTTAGAGTCACAACTGGTGCATTCATTATCTGTTACTTCTTTTCTTTCCTCTTCAAGTGAAACCGTCTCAGTCTTAGAGTCGCCCCTCGGGCCCAGAAAATCCACAAAGCACCAATTACACGCTGCCATTGTCAATTTTGAAATGGATCTGTGTTCCCACCTTCCCCCAGACATTTCCCGTGCAAATATAATGTTGCGTTCAAGGTCTGTGATGGATGTTTGGGTGCAAAAAATTTGATTTCAACTCCAGCAATGTGCACTGATCCTGGGAATGTGACAGTTCTGTCACTGCCACTAAAACCCACGTTAAAGAAACCATCAATTTTGAGATGCAAACATCTAAAAAAAAAAGTCAGATTCACAAATGTCAGATGTTTTTTTTTGTTTTATTATTTTAACCATTTTACTCATGAGAGAGAAAATCTGACCTTGGATTGCAAGTGTACTTATGGTACTTTGAATGCAACCCTTGGAATCAATCGATGATGATGGGGAAGTGTGTTAAAAATCCCAGGATCGTTATTTTTAATGTGTCACTGCTGTGGTATTGAGCTGAGAAAAATCACTGCTTTGCTGCCTCTATTTTATTCTGAAGCCAATAATCCTGAGAGCATAGAGCAGAGACAGACTGCAGAGTGTTTCAACATGAAATGGAAAAGCCCTCGCAGGCATTCTTCAAAGTTTCAGCCGCTGGAATGGTAACACGTATAAAAGTTTTTATATTAAAATGAGAAAAAAAGCTTCATTTTATGTCTAGACTGTTTGATGGAGGTAATCCTGTCAGTGCAGCACGGATTCCGGCGATACTCATTCATGATATTCTCATTCATGATATAACTTAATGCACAGACAAATTAAATGATGTGTTTACTTCTGCAAGTTTCCAACCATAAAAGTTTCATAACTTTTCTGAGCTTCCTGTCCTACACGATTAAGTATGGCGGCTTCCAGTGTCAGGGGTCACAGTAAAGCCTTATCCCATCAATCTTACTTAGTAACAATCCCACTAAAGGATCCCCTTACCAAGCGTAAGTAAACAATTTTGTAAAAATTATACACTAATTACACATGCTGGTTCATTTACAATTTTGATTTTATAGTACTATATAAATTATTTGTGTTTTGTGGGAGCCGGTTTAGTTTGTGCTGCTTTGCGGCGCCTTCCATCCGTGAAACCAGGGTTCGAATCCGGGCTGCTCCCTGTTCCCTTCTCTACCTCTGTGCCGGTCCCAAGCCCGGTTGCTTTGAGAAGGTTGCGTCAGGAAGGGCATCCGGCGTAAAAAACATTGCCAAGTTTACCATGCGACTTGTTCGCTGTGGCGACCCCTGATGGGAAAAGCCGAAAGAGAAAGAAGAAGATATAAATTATTTGTTCTTTATCCATGTCGCTGTCTTTCCACTTTCAATGGTTGCGAGAAAAAAATGTCAGTTTCTTTGTGTATGGCAACACAGGGTGAAACTAAGTCATGCTTCCTGTTTGTCAGAACATTCATGGGTAAATTGAAGCTTTCATGTGTTTCTATATGAAGATTGCATATATTCTGCACACCTGAGGTCACAATCCCTTCAATGGTACTAAGGCCTACGATCAAGAAGCCATTACTCACACCAGTCTACAGACCAGAATACTACACTACTTGGCAATGCATTTCCCTTTTTCGCATTTGACGTGTTACTCTCACATAAACTGATTTGGTCTGATGTTCTTTTTCCCTCTCTGCCTGATGGTACGTACACATCGCCCTTGGCAACAAACGTTCAAGCAGCCACTTCCAATAAAAAGATTGTAAACACACTTGAACGGGCTTCCGCATTCAAAACTATCATGTTCACGCATAGCTACACAAGTTTTCTTCTTACAAGACTATGGCAAATTTCAGATAGAAATAGACTGTAGAAATGGTTCACACATGCATGAAAGCGGTGACAAGGACACAAGTTTCAAACTTTTGTTTTTTTATGTTTTGTAGTAGCAGATCAGAGACACAGATACTGACCAGGATAGACTTAATACCTTAAAAGAACTGAAGAGGTTCTTAGATTTCAGACTTACTTTTTAGACATCTGGGGTCGATATTATGCAGAGAAAACAAACTTTAACCTGGTGGTTTCTGCAATTACTTTAATCAAAGGGACAGCCCTCTGGAAAGGGGGTGTTATCTTAGAGATTTGTCCGGTTTCTTTTCCATAGGAGAAAAGAAAAGAAGGGGCTGAGGTGGGGTTATCACTAACTGGTTGTCATTTTTCTTTCACTTTCTCTTGGCTGCAACTCTGCGTTCCTTTTGTACAAGCCTAAAAATAGTTCCACCAAGAAAGCCTCTGAAACAAACTACCGCCGATTCATGCATTTGTGGCTTCACTCTGGAGACAAATGGACCCAAATAAATTCCAATGAGCACCAAGGGTAAACAGGAAAACAGCCTCACCACCATCTCCCTTCTACAACATGAAAAGGGGAAATATTCGTTGGAGGGATGGTTTTAATCTCTCCAGCTGAGGCTTTCAGGCTTGGTGCCAAAGGCTCAGTTCATTTCCCCTTTTGTTTGTCAGCCATCTGTACGTTGCTGCTCCACGTACTTTGCGCCAAATATCCTCTATTTTATCAGTTTACACTATCCTCGCACGAATGAAGGACGATTATGGAGCTCTTCTTGCCCTTTCATGCTTTTCCAAGGCTAAACAGTAAAACCATTGGTCATGTTTTTTGTGGAGAATGCACGGCTCTAGGTTTCCTCATGCGTCAAACTGTGACAGTTTCGATGAGAGAGACGCAAAGTAAACAGAGCTCATCTAATCTGTTTCATCTTGTGCCTCAGCCTTGTGTTTGTCGTTTTTGCGCTGATGGAGAGATAACACTTTCACCGCAGCGCTCCACTGTAATTAGGACAAACACGACAATACAATAAAGCTCACACGGTCTGAGCTTCCTAAGAGGGAAGGATTCCACGGCTAAAATAACATTCACAAAAAAAGCAGGACTTGAATGGCACCAACCAGGGCAATGATGTGAAACATCCTAGAAATAATATGCAGATTTCCTTTTTTTTGCAAAACATGTTCTGCAATTAAAAAATGAGCACCAGCTGCTGGCTGCATGGCTTCTAATTTTAGAGCATGTGACCGATGCAAGATGCCGTTTGTCTCGACTTCCTTCCTTTAAATGGAGTTGCTTTAAATGGGAGCCAAACAGATTCAGCTGCACTTCAAATGTGTGTCTTTAGAAATCCGATGCAGGTAATTAGCAGAGGATGGGAAACCAACCAATGATGTGGAGTGGAGAAAAAAGTCTTATGAGGGATTTTAAGTCATGTGGAGTTTTTTTTTTTTGCTGAAATAAGCGATGATTTTAAGAGAGATGGAAGCAGCGTTGTATTGTCTGTGTACGTTTTTTAAAAAAACTGCAAAAGTTAACTTTTGGATTTTTCGGCAGAAGAGGTTTTCAGAAAGAAAACTCATTTTCACTAGGTACTAGAGCTCCAAAGCGTTTAACTCCTAGTCCTAACTCCTTATTTAGCAACAAGCCCCAAAAACGTTTTTGGATTTCAAGTGTTTGCCCCGGCAAAAATGTGGTTTATTTCTCTGGCGGGTTTCATTATCAAAACCGCCAGTTATTTGCAAAAAAGGTGGCAGAAGAAGAATTTCAAGAAACAGCAAATTCCCCTTGGGGACAACTCGGGCGGAAGGAGAGTTTGGAAAAGCAAGCGAATCAGCGAGTGACTCCAGGGAGCCCCGAGGATGAATTTGTGTTCACCTTTACCTGTGTGGTTCTCACGCTTCTCACGGTGACTTTAATTCAGCTAAGCAGAGGCAGCTGCCTCCATTCTGCTGAATGTAGGACTGTGCCGACTCAGGAAAACACAAGCAGGAAAACATAACTTTGTAGTGTCATTGCCGATTTAGGTTCATGTGCGCTGAAGTGAGTCTTCCTTTGAGAGGGAAGGAGAAACAGTGGGCTTTGGGTATTTAAAGCTCTTCAATACACCAGGATTGTTAAACTGTCATGTCTGGCAGGCTTTTACCTGATCTTCAGACAGAAATCAGAAAACACGGGAAAAAATACAGAAATGTCCACAACTGAAAAGAGACCATCCAGAGATAAAATGGGAAAGACAAAACTGTCTTTAGGAAATGGAGCCTCTTTAAAATACATTATTATTCAAATGTGCTGCTTCATTAGGATACATTTGGAGATAGGCTAAAATTAGATTAGGTTACAGGTTTCATTAAACTAGTTTTCTACTGATTTTAGGACCACGCAG
The DNA here is from genome assembly GCA_037389245.1 of Oryzias sinensis. NCBI lineage: Eukaryota > Metazoa > Chordata > Actinopteri > Beloniformes > Adrianichthyidae > Oryzias > Oryzias sinensis. Next base: position 8,539,888 of record CM074510.1, on the reverse strand, counting down.
AAGCATTTGCAGATCACTTTTATTGTGATGGCCAAGGTGAGCTTTACTCTGAATGTGGAGGTGGTGCGATGGTGGTGGGGGTTCTAGTATTACTTCATGTAGGAGCTCACCTCATTGCTGTTCTTTTACCCCTCTTTGTACCACAGTCCTGGTGAATACTAGATTCTGATTGGCTGCACGGTGTCCATTAAGTGAGGGATAATGCCTGAGTTGTTCATTATGAGAAATTAAGCTTCAGAATGCGCATTTAGCGCGTTTGTGAACATGCATTTAGCCCCATGGTGTTCACACAAGCAGGGAGAGGCTTCTTTTTCTAATTCTTTTGCTACTATTTACTGGCTCATGCCTGCCAGGTGGAAGAAGCTTGGGGCAAATTATTTTTCTCCTCTACGATCGATTACAAATGGTTGGCTCTTCCGTGATGCCATCTAAACATCACTACCAAATCTGAGTCCCTGTTTGGTCAAAGTGGGTTTAACTTTCAGAGCGCATTCGAGGGTCATGGGTTCTCTACATAGAGCCTGAAAAGGGTTGTAGAAACTTGATTACTTGCTGAGTTTTGGACGGAGAAGCCCGTACATGGACTTTTCATTGGAAGTAGTCGCTTGAGCGCACATTGTCGAGGGTGGTGTGAACATAGCTTGAACCATCCTCCGTCCTCTGCTTTGTGTTGGATGGTCCATGCCTCCTCGTTGTTCATTAATTTATGCAAAAACTCGTCTGGGCTCCCTTACCTAATCGACATCCTAAGGCCAATCAGAATTGATAATTCAAACAGACTATGGTATAAGTAAGTGATAACGCCTCACCTCATTGGGCATTATCCCATTATTTGGTAGCAACAGTAAGCAACTGGTTGTCTTTGTGTGTGATTGGCTACGCCTCCACGTCGTCCATTAATTTTTGGATAATGGCTACATTGTCAGGCATTGTTCCTTACACATGGAATATTGTATCTCTTTGAACCACTGAATTCTACTGTTTATCCATTTATCACTGTTCCAACGGTTTCGGAAGCAGAGAAAAGCAACTTTGCACAGATATGCAGCACTTAAGTGTTAAGTGTTTCATATCCGTGTGAATCTGTGTTACAGCTGTGGCCATAAAATTTGTTTTGTTTGTATTTTTGGAGTGTTTTTCTGTATCTGTTTTTCTTTTTGTTTTCTGCTGCAGTGGGAGTTTCGGTCTTTCCTTTTCTTCCCCTCCAGAGCGTTACTTTGATTGATGTTGTTAGAAGCTTTGGTCTTTTTATTTTGGTTTTGTGCTTTTTTGTGTAGTTTTGAGATTTCCTTGTAAATACATTCCCAGCTTAATTTCAGCCTAGATGTCTGTGAGAGTGTTTGAGTCATTGGTCTATTTAGTTTTACTTTTTCCTTGATGTTACATACTTTTACAAGCCCCTAGACAGGCCCTAGGGCAGGGGTCGGGAACCTATGGCTCGCGAGCCATATATGGCTCTTTTGATGGGCACATGTGGCTCGCAGACAAATGGTTAATTATACTTTTTTTTTTCATTAGACCAGTCCTTCTCAGGCGCGATGCGATGCCAGAGGCGCGCAGTAGTAGCGGTGCTTGGAGTGCTTGCAGTTTACTATTATCTATTATTTCACAGAGTTTGTACCACCCGGAAACCTGTGAATTGCCGTGTCTAAAACTGCGCGCTCCCGTCTCTGAAGAAGAGCGCGCAGTTTCGGGGACGGGATGTGTGAGGAAGAAAGCCGGGGGGGGGGGGGGGGGGGGATGGTAAAAACGTGACCAGACTAGACCATCAGCAAAACTACCACGAGAAATACTCATTTATTAGCAACAGCATAACAATGTTATTAAAAAGAATCCACAGACTCATTGTACTTCAAAAGTGTTGAAATTACATAAAATGCACACATTCACTTGTATATTTAGTTTTAAAAATATTGTCGCGTACTGAGTTTAACTTGGCTGTTGGGCTACGTTAAAAGTTCTGAGTTCATGGAACGTGATCGATCAAGCAGAGATCTGATTGGCCCTCGTCTTCATTCGCCAGCCTGTTGTTAGGGTAGTTTGACCCAATGGGGTTCAGCTATGGGCCGAATAAGGGAAATGGGAGGGCTGGAGCGGAAGGGGGGAATATAAACTTGGGAGAAGCGCTCTTGTCTCGGCGGAAAAGAATAAGGAGTTATTGAATTAATTATACAGCGTTTGTTGCGGTCTGCAGTAACCAGAATAAAGAACCTTAAAAGAGGTTAAGTCTCCGTGCCTCAGTGTGGGAAAGGGACGCTACATTATTGTATGGCTCTTTCGAAATTATATTTCAAAATATGTGGCGTTTATGGCTCTCTTGACCAAAAAGGTTCCCGACCCCTGCCCTAGGGTGTAACAATCTGCTTTTCTCTGCATTAGAATCATTTGGTCTAAGGGTAATTACGTTAATACTTTGCGTAATTGATGTAAATGACGTTAAGCATTTCACAGGAGAGCTATAATTCAGTGAAGGTTAAAAAACTATCTGAAAAAGGCCATTTTTATTGTGGCTACAGATTCTGAAAAAATTCTGAAATAATATTTTAAGGTGAAAACTAGCTGCTAAACTTCAAACAAGGATTAGTTCTACTAAATAAACGTCCCAAATTTGCAAGAAGTATCACACAAAACAAAAACTAAACAAACCAAAACTTTATCAAATAACAAAAAACAACTGAACTCCCAAATGAACACTAGAAAATCTAAAAATAAGTTGGTAATTAAAAAAGGAAAAGTGAAAATCAGATTCCTAGGTTGGGTTTCATATAGGTTGATGTTAGATTCATAGGTTAAAGTTAAATTAACTCACAGAAAATGGCTAAAGATAATTTACTAATTAAAGCTGACCTAGTAGAAACACAAATCCCAAGAAACAACACCATAACATTAAAAAAAATGTCAATGTTCAAAAATCTTCACATGTAAGGTTTGTATTTACATGAAATCTGCAAATTTAAAAAGGAAGGACATCCAAAGTAAATGTTTGTCCCACACATAGAAGTGCTTCCTGCTGTGTGTGAGACTTTTTCACACATTCATTAAAAAAGTCAGCTTGACAGATCACTTAATTATCTGATAACTGAAGGCAACATTTCCATACTTCCAACACTTTTTTAATTGGTCAGCAATGTTTTGACCACAGATCACATTTTAAAAATATTTTTTCTACTCAGTTTAGCTTTAATGTTGGTTAGAAACTTGACTCAGCCTGTAATTAATAGTTGGCGGAATCAAAACAAGTTTTCCCGTCCGCACAAACCTGGTACCGAGCGGCGTGTGGCATCATGTGTCACTTGTCATGAGATGCGCAACCTAGAGGTGATGTCCCACAACCATTCCGTACATTTCTCGCATATCGCAGGGATGAAAATTGGTCAAACGTGAATAAACTGAGAAAAAGTTGTTGTCTTTAGGCAAAATGTACACAGATGTATCACAAATGAACCACGCTAAAACCACCGAAGACGTATAAACCACTCAAGGAACTCATAAATCAATGTAAAAAGCCAAATCTGGCCCAAAATTTGTGTGTCGATTACGTAATTTTAATGTGATATGTGCGCCGTGTACATTGGTGGTACATGAGTGGAAGCTTCGTCAGACATACGTGGAACGATCGTGGATAGCCGGAAAACGGACTTTAAATTGTGTAGCGATGTGTGGATGCAGGAGTTGTGGCTTTAACCCTTGTGCTATCCTATGGGGTCCAGATGACCCGATCTTTACATTGACGTGTTCTCCCTACCATGACAAAGGCGGATAAAGGTGAAGAGGATTTCATGTAATCCATGGACACCAGTGAAGATCACAAATCATTGAAGAAAAAAGGTTTAGCGCACTGTCTAGTGGGGTCTAGATGACCCCACTACCAATGTTAAAGTGCCTAGGATAGCACAAGGGTTATGGCCGTTTACATAGAACTTTGATGAAAAGAGGTCATTCAAACACCAGTTGCTGAAGTCGGCGTGAACCTAGATTTTGAGTTAAAGCAGGTGAGCTTGTTGATTTTATTGACATTTTCTAAAACTTTAATTCTTTTAATTTAAAACTTTCATTACAAATAATCCACATTTGACGAGGAATGAGGATCATCTATCTCAGTGGTTCCTAACTTGTTTCAGGCCCGTTTAATGTCAGACAGTTTTTTCATGGAAGTTTTGGTGGGTGTCTGATTTTTCTTTACTACTGGTTTTATATTGGCACACAATTCATCTGTTAAGAGCCATTATATAGATCATTTCATGTGATCGAAATCACTTTAAATGCTTTTAACTTGTTTCCAACCTTATCAAGAAACACTTCCTGCTTTCTCATAGGACCCAATCATAGAAACAGATGGTGGTGATGTCACATTTTTGACAAGAGATAAAAGTTTTTCTTCCCTTGTATAATTTAAACGAATGCAGATGTATGCAAAGACTGTGCTGCTTTTGACTACTTTGTGTCTTATAGTTGATTGTTGGGTTTTCTATTGGAAATGTCCCAGGGATGATTGGTAATGAGGTTGAACTGGTGATGGGAGGAGGAGACACCCACACATGAAAGAGCTCCAGCTGAAGTGGTGCTGCTGCTAATCAGGCTGCATTTCTGCTGATGAGCAGTTTTACAGTTCCATACTGTTTATTTGGAAGTCCTTTTGTGGATTTTTCCGAGTGTTTTGGCGATCCCGTCTTATGGTTTGGAGGGGTTTGTCAAGTGACCTTGGTGTGTGTGCCCCAACTTAATGAAGTAAGTGTGACACTGAACATAAATAGCCTGTGACAAGCAAGACTGATATGCATTCAACACATTAACTGGATGTTCAATCAATCACTTACATTAAAAAGAAAAGGAGAAATTTAGAGCCAAGCTGGCTTTTTCTGTTCCTGTTTGGTGATTCGGCAGTTTTTTTTTAACTGTAGACATCCCTAAAAGTAAACCTCTGCCAAGCCTTCAATTGTGAGCTATTTTAGTCGGAAAAGTGGTCTACAAATAAAGTTTGATTTATCTACTAAGTTTTCACCTTTGTTTTGGTATAGGTAGCATGTTTTATTTTTATTTTGAAATCTAGCAGCACTTTTTCCATTTTGCAAGTTTGTTTCCAGTATTCTGTCTGTACTTTCATCTGCCTTTTACATTTTTTATTCACTTTACATGGTATCAAGGGTGCTTATTAGGAAGAGGTTAAAATACACCATTAGGCAAAGCTGGCACAGCAAATATGGAGATCCATGATGCATAGGATATGAGACTGGTTTCAAATTATGAAATATTTATTTTAAATAAAAAAAGTGTAGAATTTAAAGGGAAGACAGTGGAATGGTACCTGAGCAGAATCGCATGTGGAAAATGCCAGTATTTCAGTAATGTCAGGCTGTCACATTGATCTCTTCCTGTAAGTCATCTAAATAAGCAAATGTTTGCCCACAGGTAGAACCAGATCAGCTAAATAAAATAAAAGTTAATTAGCCTTTCATATCACATCATGGTGGTAAAATATTTGTTCAGAGCTCGATTTGAAACCCTAATCATTCATTTTATCCACTAAGACGTTGTCTTTTTTTTTTTTAATTTATTTATTTTTCCTTTGACGACAGAATCTTGACGGTCTAATTGCTGCTGTTGAAGTTAATTATGTAAATTTAAGCGAGCTGCCATCCTCTGTGTCAGTCGCTGCTGTCACTTCAGAAAGCACACGTCCTTTATTTACACTCGGTCTGGCCACCGTCTATGTTTGCTTTTCCAGAAATAATAAGGGCTTCATTTCAGTATTTTTATTTTTGGAGAGTCCTATAAAATAGATTTATGGGTTCTGAGGCTCTGAAGAGAATCTGCTCCACACTTTTAGGCCGTGCATCAAAGTGTCACAACAAAATGCAATTCCAGTTCTCTGCCCCAAAGCTACAGGAATTAAACATTGCTCTTTTTAAAATGCCGAACAGGGACAGAGCCAGTTGAGATTTTAAAATGATGCTTCCTTTTTATCTTGTTGAACTCTCCATGCATGGCCTCATGAAGCACAGATGGCAGTTTGAAAATACTACATGTGTGTAGTACAACCACTTTTTTATTTTTGTTTTCGCTGTGGCAGATTTTTTTTTCCTTGAAGTCTCTCAGGCATCCTTAAATCTCTTCCCTCTTAAGTTTTGCCTGGAGTCTAATTTTCACAATCTAGGGATTAGGAGCTGCCATCTGCCCGGGTCATCCATTGTCTCCTCAACTCGACTTTTGAGGTTTTTGGCAATCTTGTGGTCTATTAATGCTGCAGTCGCTCTCATGGAGATTGTTAGGGGGACCTTTTAGTTTAAAATGTTTATTTATTTATTTTTTTTACTATTTTTATAGACCTAATGTCTCATTTGGGATTTGTTTTGTTTTTAAGAACAAAAATAGGTTTTGGCCTGATTTTATCTTCTTTCCTTTCTTCCCTTTCCAAATTCATTTGTTTACATCTTTTTGGTGTTATCTTTGGGAATTTATGTAAAAGAGACACAAAATATGTCTCTAAATTTAAAACGAATGCGAGAAACATAAGTTTGAACGTACTTATTTTCTCCTAGCACCGTTAAACTCACCGATGTAAGGGAAATCACATAATATTCCAAATTATAGATATACAATTTTATTTTTGCGAAATCCTTATCACTGCCTTTGATTTTTAAGAATTTTCTAATTTTTTTTTATTTCTGTGTCAGTGCAGTTGCATGGAATTCCTCTGCTAATTTTATTCAAATAGGATTTCTTAGTAGCAAAGGAAAGTTGCAAATGTTTTTCTTTTGTCTTAACTAAGCCAGTAATAACTTCATAAGCACACCACAACTACAAAAACACAAACAGGTTAGGAAAAGTGAGAGAAGCTTAAGCATCCAATGACTGTAGTGGCTTTTAAAAGCAATTTTTAAAATAAAATGCAGGAATAACATTTCTTACTCGCTGACAAAAAAAGGAAAACTCTTTCCCATTACTTTTTAAAAACGAATTTAACTTCCCAAATGTGGAATTTTTCAAAAGGGAAGCAGGTTTAAGGGTGATAGCAGAATATGAGTATGCGCAAACTATAGATTGCATGTTTCTTAATTTTTATTAGTTTCATTTTTTTTAAATATGTTCTCCTTTTTTATATAAATACCTAAAATTATGCCAAAGAAGTTTTAACACATATATGAATGTGGAAAGGGAAGAAGGGAGATGCAATAAATTCATAGCAAAAACACACCAAAACCTATTTCAGTTCTTAAGAAAATAAATCCCAAATGAGACATTAGGTCTATAAAAATAGCTTAAGAAATATTTTTTTTTTTTAAATCTAAAACATCCCTATGGATTTCAGGATCTTGACATCTGCAAATGTATCAGCTTCAGCTCAGAGGCTTCTCCAATGGGCATGCAAATGTTTGCATATCCTAACCAGCAGGGGGCACCCAAGAGCTGACCTCCTTACAGCAACAACAAAGCTTTTTAAATAACCGAAGCAGACAGAATTCCCAACAGGAACGCCCTCCTTACACAAGAGGCAAAACAAGTGGTGTGTAGTACAGATTACGCTGTAGTTAATTTAGCTCTGAGCAACTTAATGCATCCTGTTTGTTTTTCTTTCTTCCTTTTCTGTTTTTAGCGAGTTGAGAAAGACGTAGCCGTAAGCAAAGCTAACGGGGGAAATAAAAACCGTTAACTTTGGACAAAACTTTTCCTTTAGTTAGAAAACAAGAAAAACAGTAAAAGTTATTTTTTTTTTTTTTTTTTCTCCACTTAGGTGCATCGATGTAATTTAGTCTGTTTAGTCTTTACTGTTTATTAAGAGTTTTATATGTAGGCTACAGCACAGTTCAGTCTAGATTGGAACTGTTGCAACATCTGTGATGTTCATGTCTAATTGGATGGATAGAGTTTCCCATTTTTATTGCCCTTTTTTCCATGTTGTGCTGCTCTCTAGTTGAACCAGAGCAGAGCGGTTCACACGATGACTCCTCTGCTTTCACGCCAGACGCCCTTCCTGATGAAGCCGGACTGCGACTCGGCAGGAACCCAGACCCCGGTGGTGACCCGTGAGTTTTCCGTATTTATGTGAACTCCTCTTAAAATCCATTTTGAAAATCCAGACAGAATTAAAAAAAAAAAAAAAAAGTAAAGTGTAACAATACACTTTTCACAATAGTCATGAAACGTATAATATTCTATGTGGGGGGTTTGCTTTGTAGGTACAAACATCTGAGTCACACGTCCAGAAGCAGAATGAGGTCCTTCTTATATAATAGCTGCAATTATGATTATGGATGTGATATTTCAACTGTGAAGAAACATCTTTGTCTCCCTGCTGAGTCTGTCCCTTTGCATGACCAGCTCATCTGCATAGATTATGGATATGATGACTATACTCTGATGCTACCTTTCTTTATGCTAATTACTATAATAGATTTTCAAATGGAACACAATTACACCCATCATCATCAAAAAAAAAAAAAAAAAAGTTGTGGTGATTTTATTTTTTGTCTCTTTACCCTTCGTTGGATGCAAAGCCTCATACTTTCTGGATGAGTTTACAGCTTAAATGGCTACCTTTTGGCTGTCTTTATGTCGCCATGGTTACGGGGTTGTTAGACCACTTACCTTTACAATAACCTTTTTAAAGGTTTTCATTAAAAAAGAAAACCCTCCAGTTTTAGCGTAAGGATTCAAAAAGTACTAAAGTTTCATGAACTCAATTAACAAGACACAAGTAAAAGTAGCTAATTCATATTGTATAGTGTTTTGCGTTACATAGCTCCGGAAAATCACATCTACCTAAAGCTTTACTACCTTTTGTGTATTTTCTCAGGCATCAAACTTTTTTCCTTTCTTTTAGCTGAACTCTGACAGGAACACGTTTGAAATTAAGGTGCTCGGGGCGATGTCAAGGTCTGCCGAGAGTGTCGCAAAAAAAAAAAAAAGGCCTATTTGTGCCGGCGCTGCAAAAAACGGAGAGGAGGCTGACTCCGAGCGTTATTGCCCAGGGAATTGTGTCTTTGGATGTGTACATTTGGGGGGGAGAAGAGAGGGGGAAAAAAGCAAACAATGGACTTGGTGTAAACTCATCAACCAGCAGGGTCTGATACAGTGAGGCAGCACAGCAGATGGGTTAGGAAATAACTTTTTCCCAGCCGTAACACGTTACAGTCGCTCAGATTGTCGGCCCTTTAGCGGCGGAGGTCTGCATCATTAAACTAAATGACTTCTGATGTGCATTTTGTTACTGCAATTACATGCATCCTATCTGACGCAGGAACAATGCTTACTCTCAGTCACATTGCTTCCTTATTTTCACCTCTATTGCAGCTTATTTTGATTTAGTTGAGTTTAAAGACGCAACTGCATTATTGTACTCGTAATAACTATTTAGGTAAATTTATAGGTTTTGATGCTTCACACTTTTTGGATGGAGGGCCATAGGAGTTTTGCCTACCACCTTCATCTTTTTGCTTTCTTTTTGAGGATTATGTTGAAATCTTTTCACGTTTCGTATTTTCCACACTATAGGGTGCACCAGACTATTAGGCCCAGCGTCAGGGAATGGTCTACGTTTGTATTTATGCCATATATTAGGTATTAAAGTTAAAAATATCTGGACAGAATTGGATTATAAAAATCCCTGTTGATCTGAATAAGATTGAGCAATTCCCACAGTCATTATTATTATCATTATTCACACAAAAGAATAGAATAACAAAACATTTACTGAACTATAGCAAAAAAAAACAAAAAACAAAAAAACATCTAGGTACCAAAACAACGTCCCAGTTATATGGGTATAGTTATTTCTTCTAAGTCATTCATTGCTAGTGCTGTGAATCTATTATTTCTAAAGCCGTACAGACCATGAGTCCATGAGAACATATTTTTTCTTTATAAAACTGTATGATAATTATGGTAGTGGTTTATATTTATTGTGTTTATTTCTTCTGATTTACATACATGCTTGATGTGTATATATGCAATTAGGAAAACCTTTTCAGGAGGTGACGGTAGACACACAGAGGTGACCAATACTGTTTTTATCGTGTTCCTTTTATCCTTCCATTACCGTATATCATTTCAAAACATTTTTTTCTTTTGTTTTAAAACATAAATCTCTTCTGATGTTTTCATGGACAACTGTTCTATCCAGTTGTGTAAAAATCTGCTTTATTATCTAGATTCCTGGAAAAAGCAGACATCCTGACTATTAAAGTGCGTTGGGAAAACAAAATCTAATCTTTCAACATGAAAAGGTTCCCAAAATACGCGCTTCATGTATTTAAGATGGTATGTTCTGTTAATTTGTCATTTTTTTTTATCCAGAAACAATTTCTAGTGGGGGTTTTTTAATGGAAAAAGATGTGACATTGGTTGCTGGTAGACAAAGCTGGGTTTTTATTTTCGTTTAGGACCCAGATTTTGCTTTGTGGTGATAATTTGCAGAAATGGGCATTTCTGGGGGGTATTTTATTCCTTTTAGTGTATTTTTACCCAGGACACCGCTGAGTTTTTAATATCGTCTTAAAACTCTCTGCATTTTACAAAATAGGATTTAAAGGGCTTAATAAAACAACTCAAAAAGCAAGAGAGCCTTGCGTGGGCATATTTTAATGTTTCAGAATCGTGCTTGTGTGTTCCTTGCAACAACTGACCCACAGGGAGCTTAGCACAGCATTTTGGCCCAAAGACAGATGTCACAATGCATTATGGTACTAATGATTCAGTGAAAGGGACAGGAACTGGCAATTAGAGGTGTGTGTGCGGATGTGGAGGTGAAGCCCAGGCAAAAAAAAAAAAAAAAACCTGAATTCGGCTCGGGGATCTGCAGCCGTATTCCCGGTGCCGAGGATGTTGGAGAATAATGACATTACCGCTTATGACAATAGAGAGAAAAGAATTATGCTGAATGTGGAGAGGGGAAACGGCGATAATGGAATGCAACCGTACTAAGCCCCCTCAATTCAAATGAATAGAAGAAAAGATTTTCCACGTGTAATAAGAATCCCATAACCACTTGGCTTTTTCTTCCTGTCACACTTTGCAAAAAAGAGAAAAAATATCTCTAAAAGAAAATGATGAGCTTTTATAAAAAGAACAGAATTGGAAATTTTGCCAAAGTCCTCCATGACGATTTTTTAATCCCACAATGAAGGAAGTTGGATGTTCATTTATTTTGAATGGGGTGACGGTTCATTCACGAATCTACGAGAAGTATGACGATAATCATGCTGTTGGGTAGACTGTTCAATAATGCGTCTTTAGAGGCGATGGATTCCAGCCAACAACTTACTGCAAAAGGCGAACTCGTCTTTAATGGAGAGGAATGATGTTCAACCAAAGCAGATTTAAATAGACTGATTCAAGGGGACAAAAATAAAAAGTCCAATTTGCTTTTCAAATTTTACAAAGTTGCAGGTTATTCTTACTCTAAGAAGAGTTGTATCATCTTTGTCGTACTTTAAAACTTACTTTGGAGTTTTTGGAATCAAGTTTTGGTGTCTTGTATTAGGCAGTATGTAACCCGGGTGAGAAACTGCGTTAGTTTCCTCTCGCATCCCCTACGTGATGACGTCATCACACTGCGTGCGTCGGTGCGTCACAGGGTCATGTGACTCGGGCCGTGCAATCGGAACCCTTTAAAAACAGCTGTGGGTAGGTTGCCGGAAGAAGCGTGTGGGGAAGGCTCGGGTGTTTGGCTGGAGGAGCCGCCTGCTGGCGCCGATTTGTCCGGAGACGAGCGAAACACAAAATTAAAAGAACAGAACTGGTCAGGTGATTAGTTGGATGGTGAGCTACAGCCCAGGAACTAGAACCAACCGGAACTCTGGACAATTAGTCCGAAGCGCCCTATGAACTCCACCTGCTCCGGTCGGGCTGGTACTATGAGGCTTCTTACAGCTACCCTCTTTTCCTTCCTTTCAGTTCTCTTGCGACTCAGTTACGCGGCCGTTCATATTTTCACTCACACAACCCCCATCAATCACTCTGGATTACCCTCTGTTGGACACTTGGCCGTAATAACGAACTATGAACTCTTGCAAATGAACTATTGAGTCGCATCTTGAGGAACTGAACTTCTTGGAGGAAAAAAAAAAGTATACTTTACGAATGTGAATTATTTGTTCTTGTAAATTGTATGGCCATTCTATGTGTGTGAATGCATTTGTTTATTTTCTTTGTATTTTTTCTCCAATTATATGGTACCAATAAACGCAGTTCAGCCTCAGTCTCTTTCTCCACTCCTAGAGTCGAACAGAGATCTTCTGATCTAGCCCGGTGTTTATTAAATATCTACTGTGTTTCAGATATTGATACACGTAAAGGTTACAAGTATAATTCTGCTTGCAGTTTCATTTATTGTAGTTGTTCAGACTTTTCCTTTTACTTTTTCACTGTAGCACTTAAGTGGGGTAGAAATGTGGGTGGGGCTACACTTTTTTTATTCGCAAGTCAAATAAGGCTCTGTGTTGGATTGGACTGATACCTTTGCTCAACATGGCAAGGATAGGCTTCAGCAACCCCACGACCCCAAAGCGAGTTTAGAAAATGAATAAAGTCAAATTAGACAATAGGCAGTCATGGCAATGAAACGTGTCTAACAACATTTCCAGATGGAAACAAAAAAGCATTGTCTGCATGTAAATAAAATATTGATCCCTGTTTCCTTCATCTCCAGTGAAATTAGTTTTATCTTGGAAAGCAAACTCTTGTAATGACCCTGCCCAAAGTAGGACCAGAAGTGCGTAGGGTGCATTGTGAGTAGTAATGGGTTTGGAGCATTTGCCATGTTCTGGTAGGTTTTGTTTGTTGTTCTCTTAAGTGTCAGAGTGGCCTCTCTGACTTCTATCATGTGCTGTCCCCCTGATGCGCTCATCCCTGATATCCATCCTGGTCACTCCCAAAGAGAACCTCAGCATCCTAATCTTTGCTCCCTCCAGCTCTGAATCCTGTCTTTTCCTCAGTACTGCTGTCTCTAGGCTGAACAACATGGCTGGTCTCTCCACAGATTTCACTTTGCCTCATCTCTCCACCTCATAATCCATTGGAATAATGTTAATTGCAAAAATGGTTGGAAAGTTACGGTAGTCCAAAGAATGTGAACCCTAGAGCTAAAGCTACAGTTTTCAAAGGGCTGGTTTGTTTACATTTGACATATTGTGCCATAGAATTCAAAGTTGCATGTTTATATATGTTTCTATTGTATATTTAGTTTTCTCTTAAGCTTAGGGGTAAGTGATGCACGATGCTTTAGAACGGGGTCGGCAACCTAGGGCACGCGTGCCACAGTTACCATGCAGAGGGAAAGACTGTGGCACCCGGGGTGTGTGACAACAATACGATTTTGATCTGTCGTCTATTTATATCTTTCAGGTTTAGGGGGGAAAAAAAGAATCAGGTGTGAGCGACAATATTCTTGCAGCATTGTTACTGTGACTATATAAAACCTTCATGAACAGATGATTGAGCAATAGATCGATATAAAAAAAAACGTTTGCAAGGTCAGATTGAACCTAGACTTTCTTTCTTTTACTGACAAATGTCAAAATTAAATGTGAACAAAGTTTTAAAACTAATACTACAGCTTATCGCCACTATTTACTGGAGATGAGGAAAAATAAAGAATGACCTGTCCAACTGTGGGACATGGCATTTTCAACAAAAGCATAAAAACATTTAATTTTAGATGCAATAAAAGCACCATCACAGAAAGAACGTTCATTCAAGTTAAGTATTTCAGGCCCTGTCTCATAATGGAACAAAAGACAATAAACTAAAATATGCTTATTCTTTTCATGTTAATGGTTGTAAAGTTCTGGAACTATTGATGGTATTTTGTTCTGATGTATCAAATATTGCTTTAGATATGGCATACCACAAATACAGTACTTCTGGTTTCAAACAAACATAGATGCTACACTATTTCAACCTTGGCCTTTTTTCCTTCTGTAATATGTTCAAAAAACATATTTATTTGCTCCAGCTGCTGGTTGTATTCGATCAACATTTCAATAGTGATCAGCATTTGTTATCAACAGCTCCTTTTAAATTGTCTTAAAGTATCTTTTGTTTTACATGAATTCATAAGCTGTGATGTGTTGCCTCTGTTCATAAACACCCGCTTTACAAAATGCCAAAGATGACAGCAATTTGATTTATTTTCTTTAGAGGAGATACAATTTTTTGATTTTTGATTTGAAATGGTTTATTTCAAGCAATTAAGTAGAAATAATACACAACAGCAATATAAACATCAGTTATACATTCATACAGTAACTAATCAAACTTAGGATAATTAGACATATTAATAAATATTGCTTGAAAGGGAGTGGGAGGAAGCGAACTTATATAATCCCACCCCGATTATACTGTAACCATTTTATTACATGATTTATCAATATCCGGTTCCCAGTTTTTATCAGACAATTAAAAATCATAAGATATCGATAAAGCACATGACAAAGATGAATTACTTAAGTATTACGTCAAAAATAACTATTTTAGAAATCAACATGGCAAATGCAGATCAATCATCTGAAATATATGCAGATTATGTTACTTATAGCTACGCTAGCAAAGCCATTCATATGAATAAAACATAATACTATATCAGTAAAGCAGACAACACTGTTTCAGGAATTTTCATAGCAAAAATTTCATCAAGTATCAAAAGTTAAAAACATGTGCAAAATTATGCTACATTAGGAAATATTTTTGAATCAATTTATCAAGTTTTGGAGAAAGTGAAGTAATATCATTAAAAGTCAATCAATTTAACAATTTTCAATACGTTTTTTAATATTTTTTTAGTATTTTTTTTTTTTTTTTTTTTTTTTTTTTTATAATAAAGAAATGCTGTAGGGGAAGAGTAAAAAGGGTCCATAACTGTCGATTGTCCAAGGTTGGTATTTCTTCTTTTACTGATAACAGCTGATCTCCTGGGTTCAAAACAGTTTATAGTCCTCTTCGATGTTATGTCTGCAGACATTAGATTCAGGTCCATATCCTTCTTCAGCTGATATCAGCTGCGGTGAAAGTTGAGGTCAAGTTGTCTGCAGGTCAGAACTCTCTGCTGTTATTCAGGTGACGTCAGACTTATGGAGAAAGTGATGATTCCAGGTGTCATATTTCTTGAAATTATTTGGCTCTTTGATTTATTACTCCACGTTGATTCAGACGACCGTGATCAAACACTTCTCAAAGTCCTTCATGGTGTTCACGACCATAACCTTGGTGCGGTCCTCTGGACCGAGTGGTTTGACGTAAATCCTGCAGCCTTTAACCCAAGTGTTCTCAATCTGCTTACGCTTCCTGAGAAGCCGTGCATGTTTTGAGATTTCAGCATTCCTTCTGGTCAGATGGTCGTTCAGATAAGCAGCAGAACCTTTCAGGTTTTTGCGATGATTCATCAGAGCTAGCTTGTGTTTGTGATTCACAAACCTGATGAGGATCGCTGGTTTATCCGTCTCCTTTCTCCTGGGGAGCAGGTGGCAGGTCTCGATGGTATTGAGATCCAGGGAAATCCCTTTAGATGTGAGAAATGAATGTATTTGCTGCTCCAGCGTCGCTGCATCGAACTCCGTGTTAGCACTGCTAGCTACGCTAGCGCTAGCATTAGCAGCGCTAGCTCCAGCTGAATTCAGCTTCGCTCGAGGCTTGATTGGTACTCCAGTGAGAATGACATTATTCATCCTTACTTGCTGTTCCACATCGTCCAGTCTTTTCTCCAGAATCTCGACCTGGTTTTCTCGCTGCTCGTTTTGAGCCCGAAATCTTCGGAACTCTTCCATCATTTCCCAGAGCGGCGTTAGCTTAGCCGACACTTGTTCCATAAAACTTTTCAGCGTTTCTTGAATAATGTCAAGAGTCTTTTTGAGGTCTTCATATTCCTGGGGTTTCTTCGGGGGCATGGTCAGCTCTCTTTTTTGGAGAAAAATCAACCTTTTAAGTAATTTGAAGATAGTTGTATTCGCAGAGAGGCACGCCACGCGTCCTGCCGTGTAACCCGGAACCGGAACCAATTAAAGCTGCTGTTTGCAGGTCTTAAATGTCACGCTGTGTGATCATTATATAATTGTAATAATACATAATCAACTGAAGCGTGCAATATATTTGGAAAAATTGTCTGACAAAGCAACCCAGGTGTATCTCCACGGCACAACAGCTTTATTTTTAAATGTCAAACGTCAAGAACAACAATGTAAACACTAGACCTTTTTTTTAAAATTGCTTTTTAAATAATAAAATGTAACAGAAATATTAAAAAAAACAACTCTCAAATTACAAAAGGCAGTAGTTTATTCCTAGATTAAGAATGTCAATGACACAGTAACAATATTGACAGTTTGGGCTGTTTATATGAGGCGCTCAAAAAAAAAAAGACCGTCTGCCTTTTTCCCTACCTACAGAGATTCCTTCATTTACTCCGAACCAAAGATTGCACTTCACTTACTGTCTTGAGCATAAAATTAACATTTTTGACCCTTTCCATATGTACATCCCCATGAGGGTAAGGTAATTTTTAAGGATTGTAAGCCTTTTTCAGGCTTTTACCAAATTATATACTATACAAGTTCTGGATGTGCATATGAAATTTGGACAAAAAGTAAATTTCTTATTTTTGTGTCCCATCAGTCTGTTTACTTTCATCGTTTGAACCACCTGCAATGATGCACACTATTAAAGATGAATTGTTGAAAATTTTGGGAACAACTTTCAATGTTTGAGAGCATTTTGAATGTTTCCAGTTTGTCATCAACAGCTCGGATGAGATCAATGATTAAATGTGAAAAGTGGTTTAAGATTAGAAATGTTTAAAATATTTAATCATTTTTTTTTTATTATGAAATGGAATACTAAACTTCTTAATAAAATGTGAGTTAAGGATTCTGGCAATAAACCACAACCTTTTTTTGTCATTGAAGTAAATAACATTTTGAAAATCTGACACAAATTTTCACCAAAAAAAAAAAAAAAAGAATAACGTCCATTCTGCAAGTCAGCCTTTTGTGTATTTTATGGTTTTGTCACGTCTATATTAACTGTCTAATAAAGTATGCGGCAAATTATGAATTATTACTGTTGACCTGGTATTGGTGCCAACAAAGTGCCATCCTTCATGACTGTGAGGAACAGCGGTGAACAAGATTATCTAACGGTATTAAATGATTTGGGCTAACTTGAATTTAGCCAGAATATGTCGGTGTCTGTGTTCTATATAAATACTTATGTCCAAATATGTGTCACTGCTTTTGAGTCATTTTGGAATACAACTCAATAGAACTCAATAAACCTATACTTTTATATTTTCATAATAAACCAAACCTGTTTAGCTGAAAAAAAAAAATCCTCAAACCTGTATTTAAAAAAAAAGAGGTTTTAAATATCGTTGTAACAAACATCATCTGTTATCTTTTGTCGGTGAATTACCGGTAAGCCTCTTTAGTTGCAATGTTTAGGGGAAGAAATAAAATATAATCCTTTATATATTTTTATATATAAAGATTTATTTATATAAATGTATATATTAAAAAAAGGGGGGGCAAATTATTGCAACAAACGTTATCCCTTTCAGTTGATGAATGAAGCCTGTTGTTTAGCTGTACTGTTTAGGAAATATTCTTTTTCAAAGAATAATCCATTTTATTTGGAATATAGGTTGGGAAATTTAACAAATGTGGCAACAGACTTTATTTTCCTTTTTCGATGAGAGAGTGTGAGTGTGATCCTCGGTCAGCAAATATTTCTTGGGGATTACTAATAGAAATAATTTCAGAAGACTTAAACAGTAAAAAATATTTTTCACAAATGCATTTTAAGGAAGTTGTTTTTTGAACTTCTTGTGGTTTTCAGATGGCAAAAACAGATTTAAAAACAAGAAAGACCCCTGTTTTAAGAAAACAAACCTTAGGTTCTGTTTTACAAGAAACATAATCTTATCAAGAAAGTAGCAAAATAATCTGTTAATGGAAACATGTCTATTCAGACAGTTTTTGACCCATGTCTAGTGGACTTGTGTTTGCTCAGATTTTCAGCTCTACAAAGGTTTCAAATGTGTTTTTCCTGATGACGTCACATTAAAGGGCCCATAAAATGTCTGTTTTCTTGGCATCTTTATTCTTCATACGCAGCATGCGCATCTCAAGCCATATCATCCTTTAATCCCCAGCAAACAGAAGATGACACATCGTTGTCACTCGCGTGAATAGTAATGAGGCGCCGGCAGCGGCGAACAACAGTCATAATTTGCTAATCAAATTGAAACGGGTGTCACTGATGCATGTTCGTCATTGCTACGGCAACAAGTGTGTTCACCTGGGGGCTCCAATATTGTTTTATTTCTTTTGTTTCGGCCCTGGTTTCATTTGTTGGTTTTTCGAGGCGGCGTATCAGTCGCTGAGCGGGCCAAATCTTAATTTGGAGTAAGAGAGGTTTCTGAAAGGGATGGATGCCCTGTGCTGACACTGCCAAGGTGCTGCCGGGGTTTTCACACACTCTGCGGTTGCACTCTGACTAGTACATGCTATCTGCCACTGCTGCACACCCGACTGCCACTTCGTCTTGTTCTGGGAAGCTTTCACACCTGAATGCGGGAGAAAACAGTCCAACACTCTCACAGGTGAACATTCAGAACAGTCTCATCAAAGATTTCTCTATTAAGCTACAGAGAACTTTTCTTCATGTGTGGACAGGACAAGCATGGTCTTTGCTAATTTGCACCGTTCAAACTTTCCCCTCAAAAGACCTTATCAGTGAGCCCCGACACTGAAGAAAAAAGAAAAAAAAAAAAATCATTAGTCCGCAGAGTAAAACTGGACGAAACACTGATTCCAACCAATTGAAGGCGGCGCAGCTGTGCACTGGCGCCCCGGCTCCCCTGCCGCCCAGCCGAAGCTCATTTCAATTAGGGCTGTGGCTGGCAGAGCTAATCATACATCACTTCTGGAAATGAGCTATATTTCTGAGAGGCTGCGGAGCCTGAATGAGGTGACAGAGTCTCGGGGAGAAGGGTTTTAAATGGAGAGGCGAAAAAAAGAGGCTAATGTAAAAGAGCGGACAGAGATCTCAGCTTTTGCTCTTCATGTATCCTTTGATTAGCCCGTCTAATCAGCGTGACCAGTGGGCCACAAACCTCTTGAGCCGCCAATTTCTGGACAAACTAAATGGAATTTTGAAACGGCCATGCGGTGAATGAGAGAAGCGGCTGTCATGTCTGTTCTTGGTATCTATTGTTGTAATCTGAGCCTTAAGCAGAGAAATAAAGGGGAAAAGTCTGTGTTTACTGTATTCCAGGCGTGCAATTGGGGATCGATGGAGCCTTGCTGCTCAAGGCACAGAGGTGAATGCGGCATCCAGAGTTGTAAAGTTTCTTTTACAGCCCCTTTGATGTTCGGGACCAGCACTAAGCAAACTCTCTCCCGTTTCCTTTCCTTTTGCTCACAGCCGAAACACTCTTAGGATCCAAACATGAAAGCAAAACAGAGTGCTGGGAGAATAGACGAGTCTTATTGCAGGAGCCCCTGTTCTAGCCTATCCACTTGTTTACTTTTACAAATTTCGTCAAAACTTTGTCTTCAGAAAACCGCTGGATGCCAACTGACCTAGAAACTTTAAGAAGAAGGATGCCGTGGATCAAAACCCCAAAGGTTGTAGGGTTGTGGTAGAGCAGAGGCGGGGACGTGGACTTCAGATTTGCACCTGTGCAACACTGGAGTCTCACAGGAAACGTCCGGCTTAACCCTTGACGTCAGGGTTTAAAGACCTCAGCTTTGATTTCTGAAGGTTCAGATCAGTGTTCTTTGAAAAAGGAAAAAAAAAATCACATAATGCCGTTGCACCATCAAACGCCACATTTGTAAAGGAGATCAAGTCGTTTTTAAAAAGATTCATGTTAATTCAAAAGAGCGTTTAGATTACTGATATCCAGTAACAGCAACGTAGAAAAAGTACTTCATTTTTAGGTTTTTGGATTGATATATTGCTACAAAACCAAGTTATGGATTTTATTTAATAGAACATACAAAAACTTTGTGAACTCAAATATAAACCTTCTTGCATATTTAGATTTAATTTAAACCATTTAGACCAAACTGACAATAAAAAAAAACATCACATTTAACTTCAATTTAATAAAAATATAAATAAAAAAACTCCTTTCATCCACAATCCCAGCTGCAAGCATTAGCAGTTAAAGCTACGCTCACACTAAACGTGATTCACATTGCAGGGGTGTTCAGTTTTAATAAGTTAAGAAACAGATACAGTTAGTGTTTTTGAGAATGGCGGACTGACAGCTGCATGTTACAGGCATCACGTTGTTTCCAGAGTTCAAATGTCTGATTAGTTAACGCATTGCAAATAATTTGCAATGCGTTAACTAATCAGGGACTCTGATCGGCACGTGTCTTGTTGGTAACGTGATCAGAGGACGCAGTCTAAGACCAACATGAAGGAGAGTCTGATTGTTCTCCTCCTGAACGCGATGATATTCTTTCTTTTTTGCATCAAGATGAGAATAAAAAGTTCCTCTAATTGTATTATTTCCTTCTCTGGACTAATCAAATGAATTAAAGTTACTATATTTTTCTGAACAGAACTTTCTTTGCCAGAAGGAACACAGTAAAATCAAGACAACAGCAAAATTGGTCAAATCAATACCCATACACTCAGTAAAATACAGACAAAACGTATATATACCAATATATAAGTATTAAATTAAATAGAAAATTAAAAAGTCCAAGGTTTTATTTAGACAGCAATGTTTTAGGAGTATTCTGTTAAGGAACTCCAAAGTAGCTCTTATAGGATGATGTCACAGCAGCTCCTTTTGGAGCGTGTAGCGTAACGAGACAGAGAAAAGCATGTCAGAAGTGTTTCTTTTTTTTTTAAACTTGTCCTGTCCAACAGCTGGGCAGACAGATGAGAGCTAAGGGCCTCTTGTGTTGGACATATTTTACTTAACAAGAGGGGTTATTAATCTTCAGACAAACCAAAGGTATGTCTGAATAAACCCCTTTTGTAATTGAGGCCAAACTTTATTAAGTTCAGTCATGTTTGAAAATCTTTGGTGTTGGACCGGACGGAAAAGGAAAGAGGGGAAGAAGAGAGAGGGATATTAGAGAGAGGGGGGGGGTGATAGGAGGGTGATAATAGTAGGGGAAGGGGGATAAGACCATGAAGCAGCATAAAGCAACAAGTTTACTGGTTGTTTATCATTACGGTAAGATTCAAATGTAGTAAAAAAAAAGGGCGGGGCCTGTCCACACACACACTCAAATGTTATCAATACACCTGCTAGCTGCAAAAATGTCCACATGTCAACATGTACACAAAACAGTGTTTACACACGCATACTTATGCCTTAAAACCAACTAGTGTGAGATATTTGAGTCATTCAATCATGCACACTGTTAGTGCAGAGGTGAGCTAACACCTGTGCTCAGGTGAGTGTTTATGTTCTTCTAAAATGGATGATGGAATGTGGAAAGAAGGAAGGAGAGTGCCCAGCCATCCCCCACACCAAGACCCCCGCTGCAGCAGCAGCGGCAGCCGGAACCACCCCAACGCCACACGGGAGCAGGCAGGGAACAACCGCCCCCCCAGGTGACCCAGCCCGCCACCCAGGCCAGGGCCAGCAGGACCGCCGCGAGGCCCCCAGACCCAGAGAGCAGGAAAGCATGGGAAAGAGAGCGCCGCCCCAGCCCAACCAGGAGAGCAGCCCCCCCGCCGCGCCGGGAGAGCCCAACGCAGGGCCCCACCGGAGAAGGGCGCCCACAGCCCCAGACGAGATGTCAGAAGTGTTTTAAGTGGTGTTAAAATAAATGTTGTAACAAATAAATGGTTTGAGCCTCTTATTCTGTTTGATAACACGACAATCGTTGCTTTATATTTGTCCGCAGCTTATCTGTTGCCTCATTCCTTCTGTTTATATCAGCTATGGTAGCAGTTTTGGTTCAGTTGATCCGCTCCGGGAACGGATTGTATTCAGACTGTCCAAGGGTGGTTCCTGGTCCCAGACCAGGGTTCGCTTGAGTGTATTCTAACTGAAAATCTTTTCTGGATTATTGGAGAACTAACAAACTGGTTCACTTTAAGCGGACCAAATGTGTCCAATCTGAAGACACCCTAAGATGTTCAGCAGTTGAATTGAGGTTGGTACGAAACACGATGTAGTTCCCTTTTTCGTGTTCTGAATCTGTGCCCCAAGGGGCAGCAAGTCATCAAACTGGGTAACAGGAAGTTCTGCTGAAAGTAGCTGGCATTCAGACGCAGTTCCTGCAGGAGATGGTAAAGCTCACCGTACTGGAAGAGTCTCTGAATGAGCTTGACCATGGAGACGTTTTTACCAACGCTTTTGTAGAGCTCCTTCAAAATAAATCAACCTTATCTTCCACGCATGTACAATATATGACCTGTGCAGATATAGTCAATGCTTTCATGTATCCACGAGGCTAACGTCTTTGGATGGTAGGTCCTCCCACATGCGGCAGGAGCATTACATTAATGAACAAATTTTTGGACAAGTGTCCAACAGCAAATTTAATGGGGGTCAAATCATTATGGGGTAAACTCACTTTTGATTTTAGCGTACGGTTTTTCATGCTATCAGATCAGAACTGGATTATGACAACCATGCAAAACTTTCAAATGAAAAGAGATCTGTAGGGTTTGGGCTATATACATTTGCTTCTTTCCACTTATTTTCAAGCAAAAATTTATTCATTTGGTTATGTCTGTAATGATTGACAAATCTGTTTTTCTTTTTGTTACATTTAATGCTTGAAATAGGCAAATTAACCAATAAATATTCTTACTCCTTGGTCATAGTATTATTGACACATACCTATACCTGTTTTTCATTTTCATTAGATGTGAAAAGAGGAAATCCAGTAATAAAACACTGAGAAAGCTGCATTTGCTGTTTTGCTGCAAAAAGTGACCACTCGGGTTGGGCGATGTCCCCTAAATTGGCAGTTGACGATGTTTGTTGTCAACCATAGGGATGGACGATAATATCGTCCGGGGGGGGGGTGCTATTTTTACTTTTTCGTTCGAATATAATTGCTATTCGTTATTTTACTTTTTTTTATTTTATTTCCCAACTAATGACTCATCTGCGATGATCTAGTATAAACTGAGGGAAGTGACTTTAACAAAAAAAAGTAACAAACAAAATAGGGAAGTAGTCCGCTCCTGCACTCAATTAGTCAAGTGGACCGGTGGAGTGCGGACTTACAGCTTTGTGCTTGAAGGGGGGGGGGGGGTGCTTTGTTATATGAGCGGTATGTGTGGGAGATTTAGGACTGCGATCCGTCCAGCAGCTTTAGGGGAGCGAGCTACCGAACCCAGAACCGGATTTAAAATTGTGTGTCTGAGCAGAGCTTGGATCATCAGCACACACACAACGGCTTTGGGGCGGTGTGTGAGCTTAAAGCAGAAATGTCACTCAGTCCTTAGAAAACCATTCACGTGGATTTGTGTTTCCAGTCATGTCCCGACTAAATAAAGGCTGGTGTTATTCCTACATGTTTAAGAGCAGCCAAGATGCACATTGCAGAATTTCCGGATGGATTTTATGTCCACTCAAAGCTAATGTTGTTAGCCCGCGTTAGCATACTGCTAATCCTGGCTTCTTTCCGGCTTCATTCTTCAACAGAAAAACCACTGACCACACAGATTAAAATTAAAATGATGAGCGAACAGGCACTTCTTAATAACCGTAACATTATTAAAATCACGTTTAGAAGATTGTCTCGTATATTACCGAGCTGACATGTCAATGTATATAGCCGCTCGGCGGTACTTATATCCTCTTCTGGTTTTTCAAACCCTACTGCGCATGTGCAAATGATTTATTCCGACTGACAGTGTGACCCAAGTGAACGTTTGTTATATTCTGAAAACATTTTTCTGGGCCCATGTACACGGTTGAATTCTAATCCGACCATTGATCCCATCAAGATATTTTGCACATGTAACCACGGCTTATGGTGTCGACTCGCAACATGGCGGGGGCGTGGCATCATGATGGTGTCTCTCCATCCTCATGTCACTCACCCGTCACGATTGACCACTGCTTTGCTCTTCAGGTTGTCTTGTCACTTTCTGGAAAACATTCAATATTTGTGCCTTTCCGACTATTCAAATTGCGTTATTTGGCTATTTGAAACTTTTTGACTTGACCTAAATTTGTAATAAAACGCATTAGTATTTCTGGACTCCTTGGAGCTGTTTGATTACAGCCACCACACAACCTCTCATCGTTGTGAGTTTTTGGTGTCTTGTGGCAAAATGTGTTTTCCATCTGGATTTGGGAAGATGGAGCCGGGTTATTATCCTGACAAGCCATGACAAATCCAGACAACATCAAGGAAAATGAAAACTCCTACTCAACTTTCAATGAAAAACAAACAAACAAAAAAGAAACCTAACAGAGGCAGTGGGAGCTGTTTGACTGACAGTTTTTTTTTTTTTTTTCCTTGTAGTCACCGCCAATTGCCGAGTTGATTTTTCACAAGAAGCAACAAAGATATCAACTAAGGGCGTTTATTTTGTGCTTGGCTGACAGTTTGTTGAATAAGCCTTCAATCTTCGGTGCCGGTTCAAACATTGCGTTGAATTTTTGCAGCTTTTGATTAAAGTCATTTAATATAATCTGGTTTCAATAGAGTAAAATGTGCAAACGCTTTGGGTCTGATCCTTCAAATACTGGAGATGGTGAGGTTGCCAACTGGAGCAGGAAAAAGGAAGTGTATTCTCGTTATAGTTATTTATTGCCTTCATTTGTTGGTGCATTCTCATAAAAAAATGAACAAATAAGCAATTGAAACTGGATTTGCAATCAGGAAATAAGCTGTAGAGAAGGCACTGCTGCTGTATTTGCTCAAATGAAGACCAGGGATTCTATTAAAGTCTAGACCTCTTGCAATGCATTGCATAACCGTCTGGTTTCTTGAAACGAGAAAGAAAAGAGCAGAACATTTTTATTCATTATTGCTTTGCTAAAATTATAACCTAACAGTACTTTGTGACAAAGCGACGTCAGGTAGAGTTGCAGGAGCATTATAAAAACCAATTGACGTTACTATCCAATCTCTTTCCATTAGACTCCTAATGGTAAAATGGATCATAAAAAAAAAGAAGTCAGTAAAGGACAATAATAAAAGCATCTTCTTCTTGTGTCACTTCTGTCTCCGTCCTTCAAATTCTTTGAATTTTAGCCAAATATCTTGATTAGGTTTTCAGCCGTTTTCACGCAAAGCCAATTGAATGTGTAAAAAGGCTATCTAACTTATTATTTTTATCATTTTGAAACCCTAAACAATTCTATCACATACAACTCAAAACAAGGTCATTGAACAGTCCAGGTGTTTTGAACTTGTAGTTTGAAGTCCTCAACTCCCTGTTCCTATACGATTAGCTCTGTCTTTAATTGATGCGCCATGTTTAGATCGGATCAGACGTCTGGCTAAAGTAAAAAGTCATTCCTTGACAAATGTTGCGCGTTTTTCTGAACTATGAACCGTATTTAAGATTGTTCAATCTGTGGACGACAACTATTTATTTAGACCAGAACTCACAGGTTCAAGTTGCTTAACTATCACGTCTTCTCTTCAGTTCTCCGTGGGGCATCAGCTTCTCTTGCTGTCCCTAACTCTTCCTTTGTGCTCTAAGTCCAAGTGGCGCCCCAAAGACGGATGTAAACAAGAAACAAATATATAAAAAAACAAAAACAGAGGGGACGAGGACGCTTTTTAATACAAGGCAGAAAGAAGGGGCCAATTTCTATTTGAGAATGTTGAGTTGGGCAAAGCATTTTTCAGTAGACGTGACATTGTTTTACGTCAGGCCTCATTTTCCACTGGATGACATCAAATATGTTCAACGTATGTATTTCTCCAAATGAAAGACATTCTAGTCATACAGTGACGCTAGATTTTAATGTTTTGTGCAACTCCACTTTTGCCAAAACATATGAACGTCTACTAATGGAACAAAGCAAAAGGTAAACGAGAATGAGAATTTTTATTGTAATTTTTTTTTTCTAAAACTTCATGTCCAGCCTGCATTACATTACTTTTAGGGAGTCCTGTGATCTTCTGAGTTCTAACAGACAGACAGCACTCAGCTTCAGAAATGCCTGGTGGGCCGGGACATCATGGTTTAATCAAAGAAGAAATGCACAGGCCGTGTGCTGCAACTGCCCTTGGATTGTCCTCACCCTTATACTCCATCTGTTCCTGGTCCTACTACACCTTTAGGAAAAGAAGCAGACGTCTGTTAAGTCTTAAGTGTGTTTTTGTCTATAATTTTAGGTCCAAGCTTGTGTTTTCCAATCCTATCAATCTACTTGGAATCCTTTTCGCAATAAAATTGTTATTTGAGATGTAGTAAAAAAATAAAAGGAGAAAGTCTTTAAAAAAAACTAGGAATTCACAAAGAAAACGTTTTCTTCTGGCTAATTGATGCAAAAATATTTTTGTGAAGACTGTTTTGATGTTTTATACCAAATTATGATAGCTTAATAAAAGACGAGGTAAAAAAAAAAGCAAGGCTCTTTGGTTTGACTCAGTTTCTGAAGTGTTTCAGGTTTTTTTTTACACCTATGATGGAGTTGTTTGTTTCATGAGGTAAATGCTCTTCTCTGATAAAAAAATTGCACTGCAGCCATGGGAAACTTCCCATTTTCCATCAAGCGTTAGCCGTGATATGTTTTGGAATTACTGTGAAAAAATAAAACATTACGAAGTGTGGAAACGGCTCTGGGGGAGTAGATTGATCTCCTGAACTGTAGTTTTTTTTAGATGCATCAGACGTGCTGTACCTGAGCTCTCTATATGTTACCTCTCATTTTCAGCTCTTTTGGGCTAAATTTAAGTTTTCCACTTGAGTGTGTTCAAACGGTTGCAATCAATGGGGAATCCTTCAGATTAGGAAAGACCTGAGGTGCTTTTCTCTGCACCATTTCATGCTATTCTCTGATCTATTCAACCTAGATATTATAGAAAATGTACAATCTTTTACTACATAGGCGTCAAACACAGAATAAGCCAATATTGTTACCTAATGATAGCATATCTGCAAGTGTGAGACAGGTTTTTATCTGTCTGAAGGCCTAAAAGAAGAGCAGATGGGTTTTGTTTACCAGTGAGCAGAACATCGCATGCTGTTCATCAAGTTTCTGAAAGCCTACCTGCCAGAGAGCCCTCAAGACAAACCTCTCCCACTGGCAGCATGAGTTGATTAAAGTTGATTAAAGATGATTGTGAGATTAACCTGGATGACTTTGCCTGGAGAGAAGTGCTTCTGCTGGTTTCTGCCATTATCAAGTAGTGTTTTACTAATTTAAAAAAGGAAAAAACAGCGTATTTAGTGTTGAGATTTGTATTTTTTTTTTACGTTCTTGACTTTAAAAAAAAAAAAAAGAGTCAAAAAGGTTTGACATTTAATGACATTGAATTGGGTTTGTATGAATAAACTTGAGTCAAAATGTAAAACAATATTTGTCCGTGTTTTTGATACATACTACAAAGTAAAAATCTGCATTACAGTTTCTCCAAGTACTCAAACATTCTTGTCACAGAAGCTTAATTGAAAACATGTTTTAAAGTTCATTAGTTATTTCACAGTACCCACAATGCATCTCACTCTGAAACAGTCTGGCACTGCTAAGTGCTGTGATGATAAGCCTGTTTGTGCACTTTGGTGTGATGGCGTTCAATTCCTCAGCAGTTGGTTCTTTCACGCTGTATTCTTTTAGCAAAAGAGGCGTGGCCAAGGTCTCCCGTCTGTCAGGTGGCGGCCAAAACATTGGCTGGAAATTGCTTAGACTGAAACTGTGACGGATAAGCACTTTTAATGTTTTGGTAAATTAGTTCTTAAAGTCCTACTCCAATCAACTTTTGATGTATTGTCAAGGCATTCCCAGTGTTCTTTTTTTTTTTTTTCTTTTTTTTTTTATGATTATGCTGTTTTTAGCCGAAATCAAAGTAATTGTCGTTTTCTTGGACATAGTTTCTGCAGAGCGGCAAAATGGAGCGGAGCAGGGAGCTTGTGGCCCGTACGTTACAGAGAATCTTTTATCTTATTTTTTACATATGTCCTGCATGTGAAAAATGCTACAGGTTAAAAAAATATATATTGGAGTGGGAGTGGAGCTAAACAATTTTCTGGCCATATTTCTATTTTTTGTTTTGTTCTGTGCAGCCTGCTTTAACTTGCTCCCATCTTCTCTTACAAATACCAAAACACCTGAAAGTCCCACCTTTTTCCTCTAATGCTGACACTCGATGGAAAACTTATCTGGTCTCTTCCAATACTCCAACTCCACATGAGGTCAGGTGGAGGCAAAACAGAGTAGAGTTCTGCGATTGATTCACAGTGCACTGTCAAGTGTGGAAGCCCCTACTTTTTTGCTGGAGACTCGTTCGCTTTGTGGAATGCATGTTGCAAAAATGTGTATAATTTAAATAAATATCCAAGATTGCAACTTTGTTTATTTTATTCACTAATTTAAATATCTGTACCTGTTGATTAGAAGTGTACATTTGAAGCTATGTTGAAATAAGGCTTGGCATAGTAAAGCTTGTCACAATGCACTTTACGTACACAACTTCCTGCCTGGATCTTAAGAGTAACATTGGAAAGTGGCTCGTTTTCCACCAGAAAAGTGAAAAACTGATCTTACTACGGGGTGCAACTCCAGTAACATCTTTGTTGGATTAAGCTTTTGCTAGTTCTTGCTCGATTCTTCAAAAAAAATCCAAACTTTATGACTTCAGTCCTTCAATTTAACAGCCGACATGTGAATGTTTTCCGCTTTTTTGAAACGGTACATGAACTCACGGCATCTGGACATCTGAGGCAGATCACAGCCCACACAGACGGAGAGCAGAGATTAAACAGATAATCAACGTGACAAATAACCAGCACAAAGAAGGATTTTCTTTGAGTTAGCTGCCATGCGTTCAAGCCCCTCCTGATGAGCAAACTTTGCCAAGAAATTCTACATTTATTAACGGACTTCTGAAGTGCTTTAGATTTAGGACAGACTAAGAATCCAGTCAAACTGAGTTACCGGTACATAATGAGCTATCAGCATTCATAAAATATCATATGCTGAATAATATCTGAATAAAACAGAAACATTAAATGTAGCCGATGTGTGTTTAAACAATAGATGCACTTATACCAGACATTACCTTGCCTTTATTATTGTTGGAAAGATAAAGAGTAGAGAAAGGGCAGGTAGAGTACATGTAGGGCAGTTTTTGTGAAGGCTCTTTACTGAAATGTGTAAAAACCTTAATTAACTACAATTATAACCAAAATAACAAGTTTCATGCTTTTAAGCCTGGGAAAAATTGAAACTCTGGTATTTTTCAGATTGAAAACTTGAGACCCACTCTAATAAAAATTGGTTTTGGTGTTTTTAACATGTTCTTGTAGCTTTTTTTTCTCATAATGGCGTATTAAGTAAATTAAGATTAAACCTGCATTTCAGAGTATTTATTTCATTTGTTGTGAATGAGGAGCAGATGAGAAAATGTCATTTGATAAAGCTTGTACAGTGCAAAAACTGAATTTTAAGAAAGTAAAAATACCTTGTTTCAAGACCAGTCTTATTTTCGGCCTTGAAAGAAAAATTTTCATACTTTCAATGGCAAAATAACCTTAGGGAGTATTAAGACTGGACACATTTGATCCGCTTAAAGTGAACAAGAGTTTGCTTCCCCTGATACAACGGAACAAATGTTCAGTCTGACTACACCCAAGCAGACCCTGGTCTGGGACCAGGAGGCGTTCTAGGACCCATTTTTGGAGGTGATCTTTGTTTTGGTTCTGAGATTCCTCAGTCTGAATACAATCAATTCCTGAAGCGGAAAAACTGAACCAAACGGCCACCGTAGTCAGTCGTTACGTGATGCAAATGCAATCAGACTCTAACAACAGATGAGCCTCAGACAAATGTAAAGCAACACTTGTCATGTTTCATCTTTCTCTATCGGCTTTTCCAATCAGGGGTCGCCACAGCGAATCATCCTTTTCCACCTCACTCTATCATGAACATCTTCTACCCCAACATTAGCCAACTTCATGTCCTCTGTTAAGACATCAGTATATCTCCTCTTTGGCCATCCTCTTGCCCTCCTGCCAGGCAGCTCCATCTCCAACATCCTTCTACCAATATATCCACTATCCCTCCTCTGAACATGTCCAAACCATCTCAGTCTGGCTTCTCTGACTTTGTCGCTAACACAGGCAACGAGGTGCTTATCTAACCTGGTCACTCCTAAGGAGAACCTCAACATCTTCATCTCCGCTACCTCCATATCAGCCTCTTGTCTCTGTCTCACTGCTACAGTCTCTAAACCATAGAGCAGAGCTGGTCTCACCACTGTCTTGTACACCTTTCCTTTGAGTCTTGCTGACATTCTTCTGTCACACAACACCCCTGACACTTTCCTCCACCCGCTCCAACCTGCCTGCACTCGCCTCTTCACCTCTTTTCCACACTCCCCATCACACTGAACTGTTGACCCCAAGTACTTAAACTCCTGCACCTTCTTCACCTCAGCCCCCTGTAGCCCAACGCTTCCACCTTGATCCCTCTCGTTCAGACACATATATTCTGTCTTACTACGACTGACCTTCATGCCTCTTCTTCCCAGAGCAAACCTCCACCTCTCTAGCTGTTCCTCCACCTGCTCTCTACTCTCACTGCAAATTACAATGTCATCCGCAAACATCATTGTCCAGGGAGATTCCTGTCTTACCTCGTCTGTCAGCCTGTCCATCAGCATAGCAGACAAAAAGGGACTCAAAGCTGATCCTTGGTGTAGTCCCACCTCCACCTTGAACTCCTCTGTCTGACCTACAGCACATCTCACCACCATCATACTTCTCTCATACATGTCCTGAACTACTCTGACATACTTCTCTGCCACTCCAGACGACCTCATACAGTACCACAGCTCCTCCCTCGGCACCCTGTCATACGCCTTCTCTAAATCTACAAACACACAATGCATCTCCTTCTGACTTTTCCATCAATATTCTCAAAGCAAAAATGGCATGAAACAAAGATGGAGAAAATAGAGGTTGGTGACATTGGAAAATACATTTTCCTGTGTGCTTTTCTTTAATTCAGGTTATTGGCAGAGTTAATTGAACTGCAGTCAAGTCCTCAAAGGACAATCAGTTCCATCTAATCCCATCTTAATATATCTCACCTCAAAGCCTGCGTTAATTACCCGAGTTACTGTTTGGTTTTTGCTCTAATTATGCATCAATTTGAATCTGACAATTCCCCATTTGATAAAAGAAAAAACCCTGTATTCTGAGTAATCTTTAAAAGTTAATGTTCTTTTAAATTGAATCATTCTGCTAAACAGAATAATAACCTTGAATTTTTCCTCAGGCGCTAAACAAACCTCTGTGCTCCAACCCCTAAAATTGTTAGCATATTTAAAGTAGTCTTGTCTCCGACTCGCATTAACCTCTGGCATAACGGAATGATCTATCCCGGTATGCTTCGTTTCATCTGTGCCACAACATGAAATCCGGAGTCCATAGAGAGACGGAGCAAATCACAGCAGAAAGTTATTAAAGTCAGATCGAGTATGTGACAGCAATCGCGCTTCCGTGTACACCCCCTACTGCGCCTCATTTATAGCAGTGAAGAGGAATGACACTTCTTTTTCCCAATATAAAAAAAAAGACTGCAGAATAGACGTGTAAGCATTTAGACTTTAATTAGATGAAAAAAAAACAACATTTTAAAATAAAATAAACATTTCTTGGAAAATAAAGGAAGTTAAGATTGCACAGTGGTCTGGTTAAGCCAAGTCGTCCATTCACAACTGCCCTTATGGGTAGATATGTGCTGTCTGTGGAAGAAAATTAGCCATACCTGTATAGGCACGCAGAAATTAGAGGTAGTAGATTGTACTGAAATGGTCATGAAAATTGTTTTCCTCCAGGCATTCTGTAATAATAATAATGGGTAATGGGTCGTAGTCAACATTTATACAACACGGTAAGTAAGGGTGAAATAGGTAAGACATACATGTCGTGTGAACTTAAAACATTGTTTTGCCTCCCCAAATCCAGTTTTTTGGTGTTGTTGACATAAGTGAACACTCCTTGGCTGAAACGTGAGTGTCAGAATTTATTAAATTAGACGGAGTGTAATGCAGAAACATGGTGCATGGTTACCACAGACATTAAGGCTCTCATGGAATGTAACACACTTGTCACCACTTGTAAATCTCAGAATAAGCAGCCACTTTAAGGAAAATGACAGGTTTATCCAAAAGGGATATGCAGACTCAACATGTGCCATTTTATTTTGAAAATTCCACTAGATTTTGGCTTCATTCATCTTTCTGATCTCATAGAAAAACCTTCCTTTCCGTCTGCTTTATTCCAGTTATGTGACTGAATGTGAGTTGATCTTCTGCAGTAGAATTCATGTCTGTTTTAAGCACAGCCCTCCAAAAATGCTGAAAATGTTTAATGTGACTAACCTGACGAGAAGGAAGTCTTTTCAAGGTGGCTTACGCTGCACAGCATGGGGTCTACCTAAGCTTTTAGTCCTCTCAAGCAAAGATTGTCTATGGTAACAGTATGAGCTCCTGCATGACACTAGTGTTGTGTAATAGTATGAGAAGATGAAATTTAAAAGGTTGTTTGGAAGCCAAACTTCATTCACCAATAAATGTTGTTTCCAGGTGAACATGTGGTTTGTTGGTAGTTTTTTTTTTTTTTAATGAGGTAGTTTTCTCTGAGTTTTATACCCATTTGATGCGTTTAAAATGACAATTTCTTATAATCTCCATTTGCAAACTTATTTCCCTTTCCTATTAAAAGTTAAAAATGTGTTATTTTTACTGTCTATGATTTTAATGACCGTCTTATGAAATATGCATGACTCAACACCATAGTTGGGGATGGAATATACGTTCATAAACATTTCTGGTTCTTTTATAACCAAACCGAGCAGTGATACATCTTCATACTGAGATATTTTTCATCCTACAAGGTTGATTGATTAATTAATTTACACATAAGAGAGCACATTGTGACTGGGGACCACTACCGGTTACAGAGCAATTACGATATTTAATTAAAAAGAACTGGGGATGTTGACAGCCCCTTTTTTCCTGCAATTTGGGAGCATACAGTATCATCAAAGTATCATCTTTTTTGTAAATAGCAGCTTAGTAAATGTGTGTCTCTTTCTGGGTTTTTGTGTTTCAGGGTCCCAATCTGTGCTTTCATCCTTTTTTCGTTAAAATCATTGATCCTGCTTTTGTACTGTTCACTGTCATCTGCTGCCATTTCCTATTTCCTTCATGTTTATCGCTAGAGAAAGCAGTTGTGGCTTGGCTTTAAATCCTCTTTAAGGTGCACGAATCATACAAAATACAAATTTCCCTCAGAAGAATCTGTGTAGGTGTTGTTGGACATTCTATAGAACCTGGAAGTGCCTCCAAACACGAGCAAACTAAGCTATAAACCTATGAGTAAGACTTGAGTAAGACATATTTCTGCAGTTTGGACCCAAATTTCTGTGCAAATACTGTATTTTCTTTCTCAACTTCAAAAGGAGAGAGACGGTGGTGATATAGTTTGACATTTGGGACTGTGCCGCTGTCATTTTTCTTTTCTTTAGTTGCTTAAAAAAAAAAGCGGTGACTGCAGAGACGAAGAGCGCATACCATGCGTGCTTGCGAATTAATTATTGAAAGCTCCAACTAAACAAAAGAAGAGCTTGCAATACGTACAGTAAGACCCAGTTTTTTTAATGCCTCAGACTTCTAAAGGAGTCTCTGTCTATCTCAAAGTTTCCTTCTTAGTACACGTCAAATAAAACTCACTCTAGGCTATGCAGAAAACGAATCTGATTGTCGGCTTGGTTTTCCTCTGAAAGGGAACTTGTACCATGAAATGGAACTCTGCTCTTTGACACGAGTCTGCTTCAATAGGATTAAAAAAAAAAAAAAATCTAAGAAATGCAGAAATGAGTCTATGTTAACTCTAGGCATTTTCTGTGATAGATAACCTCTCTTTTTAAAGCTAACAAAAATAGCATGTCATGCGGACAGACATTTGGGATGATATTCAGTGATGATACAGAGCAGACTGAAATTAGCCAAAGGGATCATCTCGGTCTGGCACTGAAGTAATCAGAAAATAGATTTTTCCTCTCGGCTGTAGATATTTTTGGCCTCTTCATAATCTTTTCTCTCTGTATTTGCGTCAAGTAATTGGGTGTTTACATGGACTAAAATGTCAGGTGGGGATGGTTTGGAGAATCTTCCATTGATTTCGATAATCTTCACACAACACTATTGATGAATTAAAACACTCCTTTTTCAGAAGCGTTTGTCCTGGCTCAGGAGAGACGTGGACGTGACATGGAGCGTGGCATAAATTCACCAACGATGAATGTAACCTTTAAAACCTGAGCTGTGGTCTTTTTTAGTCATCATTATACAATGGTGATGGGTGGTGGAGAGGAGCCAGTTGGGGAGGTCAGACGCTCCAGCAGCTGAGCCTGATGGCTTTGCAGGATGAAATCAGGCAGAGAGAGATTTCCTGTGAAAGGCACTTGTCCTGGCTGAGTACCAGCGCTGGCCTGTGTCACATCACAGGAACTAATGCGGGATGACATAGGGAGTGGACTGTGACATTATACCAAAAAAGAGCATTTTAATTGATAAACTAGTAAAACACATGCATTCAGGTACAGAATACTGACGCAGTAGAAATTGTCTTGTTCCTTTGACACTCATTAATACACAACCATGTTTTTGTGGTAATAAATTGCTGTCTTGTCAGAGAACCCTGGAGAAATGATTTTTCCTGTACATTTACCAATTATCTCCATCTATGAAAGATTTTACAGGATTATTCCCACACTTTGGGGTATTGGTGTTAACCTTATACCGTATTTTCCGCACTGTGAGGCGCACTTAAATTTCTTTCAAAACATTTGTGTGATTTATGATGCCCATATGGATTCATTCTGGTTTTAAGAGGTGCACAGCGTTCTGTCAAAATGTTAATCTGTTTCAAAACAAATTTGGGTGTTGTTGTAAATATGCTAATGTGACTAACGTGTTGCTGTGCCGTTATCAAGTTGGTGTAGTCACAGTAATGTTTGTTTTAGCGGTATCGGTCTGTATTCTTTATGTTATGCAAACAAGTTTGTTACTTACAGGTACTGCAAATACACAACTTACAGCGTGTAACAAATTAGTTCTACAGACTAATAAAGTCTGACTGATTGGACTTGTCTGACTCTTATGTCTCTCACTTAATAAGTCTTGTAGTTAATTGACATAAACCATTCATTGACCATTCATAGACCATTCATTGACGGTGCGCCTTATGATCCAGTATGCCGTATCATCCAGAAAGTAAAAAAAATAAGAAAAAAAGCTTTGTGATCACCTATTGGTCTGCTTTAGGCCTATCTAAATGTAGCTTTTCAGCCCAATGTTGTCATTATTTTTCACACAAATGACCCCAAACAAGTATTTTCTAAAAAATTGGCAAAGTAGTTGGATTAACTTCTATTTGTAAATGTGATGCACACCACAAACTACCTAATGTTGCAGTTTCTCAAAAGGAATACAGGAGGCAGATTTGTTAAAAAGTAAAAATCTTTTCCAAAAAAATATACGTTTTTTTTTTTTTCTAAGTTATATTTTATTAGTGAATCATATTCCCTATGTATGACAAATATGGAGAAAAGGGTTAAATGTATTCATTTTTTCTTCCCTGGGCATTTATAGCAAACACAATATCCCTGTTTTTTTTTTTCCAATTATTTAAATATTTTTTTCATACATTCTTCTCAGTTATTCATCATGAACCTCAACTCTGTTCAACCCCCCCCGCCCCATTTGTTATAGAATAACCAGAATTCCAGCAACCATTTGCATCATTCAACTGCCTGAGAGTTTCACTTTCATTTAATTTTCTTACCAGTAAGAAGCTCCAGCTGCAGCGATGATTCAAACTACATGCAACATCAGTAAATATAAGAGGAGTTTAGGGATGCAGTCTTTCATGATTGCAGCTGTGGAATCCAATTAAAGCTGTGAATCCTCT
The DNA here is from genome assembly GCA_037389245.1 of Oryzias sinensis. Classification (NCBI taxonomy): domain Eukaryota; kingdom Metazoa; phylum Chordata; class Actinopteri; order Beloniformes; family Adrianichthyidae; genus Oryzias; species Oryzias sinensis. Next base: position 8,503,798 of record CM074510.1, on the reverse strand, counting down.
AATCTGGCTTGCTTATTTTTATTTATTTTTTTCGAAAGTCAGAGGTTCCATGATAGAAATTCCCACTAGGAACATAAGAGGTCAAAATGTTTTTTGTTTTGTTTTTTTTTCTTCAGGAAGTTGTCATGTTAGAGCGATTAAGAAACGCCCACCAATTTTTGACCCATTCTGTCAATTGATTATATACATTTTAAAGGGGAAATAATGGCACCCGAGCAGATATTTTCCCTCCTAAGGTGCAGCAAAGCTTTTATTGGCAGGTACATCAAGCGAACTGACTCAAATGGACGTGTGTGACATTGATATTCATTGCAATCACGCAGGTCGTTTCAGTTTTTGGTGGAGGGGAATTATGCAGGAGACGCAGAGCGATGCAGATTTGTCAGACTCTGGGACAACGAGACGCCCTTGGACCGTCCTCCTCCTCCTCCTCTGGTGGACTCCAGTGACAGGACTTTGTCTGCATTCTCAGATGTGCCAATTTGCTATCAACTCTCCATGTCTGATGAAGCTCTGGTAGACTGAAAAAAAATATCAGTTGCCCCTCATGAATATGTAAGCAGTCAAACGAGGCTTAGCTCTTTGCACTGCGATCATATCATGTTCCACATTTGAGGATTTGGCATCACAAACAACGAGAACGCATCAACTTTCCATCCTTTTCTTGAACTTTTTCTGTGCTGCTACTCACTTTTCATACAATCCCAAACGTCAAACATTTTTATTTCCCTTTTATCACTTCATATATATATATATATATATATATATATATATATATATATATATATATATATATATATATATATATATATATATATATATATATATAATTTGCATGTAGCGTGCTTGACTGTCATTCTATCGCTTTCAGCAGAAATTTGATCAGCAGTGCTGCACCATAGAGCGAAGGGAACCGACTCCAGTCACCGCAGCTTGCTCGTGTCACTCCCTATCTAGGTCACACAAACCCTGCGACTGGCAAGCTAACTGGCATCACACCCTTCTAAGTGCTCCTCTTCTTTCTTTCCTCTCTGTTGTCCGCCAAAATGAGTCTTTTTAGTTTCCAGGATTCTTTGAGCTCCAAAATAAAGGAGCTTAAGCAAAGTCGGAGTCTGATCTAATGTTGTTGCATTATTATCAGAGGATCAAACATGAGGTTCTTTGATCTGAAGTGACTTTTGGTGTGGGGGGGGGGAATTCTCAAGTGAGGTCATTGAGACAGAGGATGGCTGGTATCAAAGTGATTAAAAGTGAATAGAGGCACAGTCTTCACATGAAATACCAAACCGGAGTGAATTCTTGCCTCTGAATTAATCCCTGAAATATCTGGCGATGCCAGAAGGCTACTGAAGTCGCTCGACTTTGTTTGGTTTCCCTCACCATCAAAAGGATTCTGTAGACTTGATCTTCGCATTTCCAAGGCATTATGTAGTAAATATTGAAAAATGAAGAGGGAAGTGTTTTTTCTTTTTTCTTTTTTGTAAAGAAATAAGCTTCTCAAACAAGCTGTTTTGAAACAACCTACACGTCTTGGAGGAAATTGGCATGAAAAGCTTAGATTTTAAAATCCAAACTGGCTAACCAAAAAGTTTATTTTTCTTATCAAGATCAAAGCGGTATGTCATCACAACAGAGGAGCACATCTGCTCTTGGCAAGCACAGATGTTGCAAAGAGGAAGCAATCCACCGCGTTTGGTTCAGGCCCAGGAATACAGCGACGATAAATTTCGCCAAGTTTACGTTTGAAAGAGCTCCGAGCTCCTCTGCTGGTCTGGGAAGTGTCGGCCGCTCCGAGTCCTGTAAGCTGGAGATGTTTACAGTGTTGGGGGGGGCCTTGTTCTTTATTGGACCATATGGGCTGCTCATGTCTGTTTTCAGTCAGGCGCTTATGATGTCTGTCTGCTTTCACTTTACTCCAGAAAGTTGACGGATGCTCTGGCATGGCAGGAAGGTCATGAGATGCCTGCTTTCTTTAGTTTCACTGACCTACACATGGAGCTCATTAAAAAAAACTTCCACAGAATTCCTCACATGTTTAATTATCTTCCATAAGTTGCTAAAATATACTTAAAGCCACCTCTCGATTCATATCTCAACTGAAAAGACGCCATCAACATTGTCCAATATTTCTAATGTACAATGTCCATTCATCTTCTTGACCTTTTCACGTCTGTTCATTCCGTGGAATGGATGGATCATTCTCATCATATTCGACATGTAGTTTGCCTGAAGTTAACGTCCTTTTCTGGGCCCTCATCTAATTTCAGTGATAGAAATTATGTCAACCGACGGCCAAATGGCACGTAGTACACAGTAAACAGTGCTTAAGAGGACAATTCAACGCTTCAAAGGATTACCAACTAAAGCATTCCTGAACCAAAAAAGAAGAAGCTTGACAATACATCACGCAGTGAGTGGTTCAACCGATGTAGACGTAGGCATTCAACATATTTTTATCAGTGAATCACCCTATGGCCTAACATGCAGATCGTCATTACCAACCCCTCAAAACCAAGTCAGAATATAAGTCAGCTAAAGCAAACAGAATCTGATGTTCTGGAAAAACTGTACAAATATAGACCCGAAATTTAAAGACTTACTCAATTGAAAATGATATATTTGCTGTTTTTAACATGTTCTTGTGGCATTTTTCTGATAATGGAAGACTTATAAAGAATAATAAGCCCAAAATTGCATTTGAGTTGTGAATCAAGAGCTGACGAAAAAATACAGCTTTAAAAAAGATTGGATTTGTGATGTAGAAACTTCGCTGGTCCGAAAATATGAATTTGAGGCACTTTTTATCTGATGTTAATCAGATTTTTATTTGTGGGAAGCCAAAGGAGAGCTGACACCAAAAGATTGCAGCAGCAGAAATGCGCGAGAGCGTTTCTGATCAGATGTTAAAAACATGTCCAACCAAGAGGAGGCCCAATGGGAAACCCAAGACATGCTGGAGAATTTACAAAGGCTTGCAAAAGCTTTGTTTCTTGAAGAAACTAATGTATTTGGTTGGATAGAGGGAAGTGTAAGCATCCCTGAGCGAACATTAGAAGAGCTCCCAGTGGAAATTCAACTAAAGTGTGTCTGCGAATCACATACACATGATGCTATGCGTTCATTTGTTTAATTCTCAATCCTGTTTTCTCACACTCAAAAATAAACTTGGGAAAGTTTAACCATCTTTTAATCTAATTTTTTTTAAATGTTGCTAGTAGTCTTTTAATTCGGATTTTGCTGTTTAAAATACTAATAAAAAAAAAAAAGATTTTCTGGGACATAGTTTCTGCAGATTAGCAGTATTAGAAATTCACCTCCTAGTTGTGGGTGGAACCACTGACGTCGAGCCAACCCCGTCCCCACTTCCCCTCTCTGTTGTGGAGCAGGGAGGTAATGCCTCCCCTCCAATGTATTTTCTTTGTCATACAAACGATTATCTTTTTCAACTGGCATTTTTCATCTGCTCCTGATTCAGTGATTTAAAAAAAAATGGTCAGAAATGCAATTTTGAGCTTAATCTTTTAGTATTTGCCCTAGATCATCGGAAAAATGAACAAGAACATGTTAAAAACGCCCATCACACGGCTTTTCATCAGAGTGGGGTCTTTAAGAATTTATGACCTTAATAAACAATTATACTTTTCTCAGTGTTCGAAATGGGATGATTTAAAAACATTTTCCATCAAACCCTGCCACTGAAGCTTTTTTTTTTTCTGACATTGCTTCTCTGTACATACAAACATTGCACTAAAACTTCTATTCTGTCTGCAGCAGCTCTTAATTTAGAAATAAAAACTCACAAATTCATTAATAAGCAGATGGAAAATAACTCACAAGATTTTTTTTCTAAATTTGACACAAAAACCTAATATTTATTACCGCATCTGTACTTCATTAAAAAGCGGTCTCTCAGCTGAAGAAAAACAAAATTCTCCTCAGTTATCATCTAACAATGACCCTATTTTCCTGTTTACCCTTCCATGTTTATTCTGCTGGGGGTAAACTGGACGGAAGGAGGCAACGACCACTACGAAATCTGCTGCAAAACTGTGACTATGCAGGATAAATGTCTCAAGGAATAATTGAGCATCTTATTTTCAAGAGACACAGTTGATTATCAACAGTTTGTAACTTTTTAAAAGTTTCTTCCTGAAAAAGAGGTGTTTAAAATGATTGAAAAGTGCAGGGTATAAGGAAAACCCTGTTTTAAAGGCTCACATCTGCTTTTTATCTCAATGAAAGGCAACATCAGCCAACATATTTGTCAAATCAAAGATTCAATATCATTGTAAATCGCCAATTCCTGAAAATATAAACTGTTTTAATGAGAACTTTCTCAGAAGGAAGGAAACTAATTTGTTCAGAGTCTTAAATGCCTTGAACAGACTAAATAACCACAAAAATTGGTTTCTCAGTTTAGCACGACTATTATTACATATCATACAGGATTGATCATGGTTTAAAATAAAGTGTGATATATTCAATCAATTTATCGTCTTACAAAAGTACCTTTGTGTATTGTAGCCAGGACTAATGGTTTATTTATTTATTTTTCTTTTTAATTCAAGATGGCGGCTCTTCCTTGCGGGCCAAAGGACGAACAAACTCGGTGTGGCTGTAAGCTAAAGCTAGCAGCGTGTGTATCAAATTTGTTAAAATAGCTCAAACTAAACTTTTCTTTTCCCGTATTGTGATTGTCATTGTGTGAAAATTACCTAATTTCCCCACTTTGCCATAAGATGGCGACGAGGCCATAGGCTTCCTTTGTGTGTTTAGGTTACTTGATCTTTTTTTGTGAGCCCCTAAGAGATATTGGGTCCATTCATTTGTTTTTTTGGGACATTTTCGCTCCCTGTGATGTTGTCATCTTCATTTTTGAGGTGGTTTATTCACTATGCCCCTAAATTGGTTTCCCGGTGTGCATTACATACAAATTTTATGAAGCTTTTATGATTCGGTCGAGGTAATTTCTGCAAAACAATCCGGATCTTGCAATGCAGGAATGATTTGTATTATAAGACACAGACCGATTCTTTAGGAGTCAAATATATGAAGTTCTATAAGGTACAATAACATTATGGTAGGGCTTATGGCAGAGTGTCTGTCCTGAAACTGGAAGGTTTTGAGTTCAAATCCAGGAGGAGTCGTACCAAAGACTCCAAAAATGGGACCTAAAGCTTCCCTGCTTGGCACACGGCATTAAGGGGTTGGATTGGGGGGAACCACAAATTGTTCCTGAGCACGGCTGTGTCTGCAGCTCACTGCTCCCCCAGGATGGGGTCAAAATGCATAGTTTCGCTTAGGTGTGTGATAACCACGGGAACTTTTTAACCATAAGCTGTGCAGTGGAATACACTAATGCTATCTTTTAAACCAATTCAAGCAATCTTCTTCTGGCCTGCAAAGGACTCCCTGGCGTATCTTCACATCTCTGAACCATAGACTGCACATAGAGATGGATGGACACAGCTGCGGACGCTGTCCATGGAAAATGCCTTACTTCTGGCTCCAGCAAAGGAAGCCAATTAAGTTGGCATTTTTCCATGAAACCAGCGCCGGTCAACAGTGATTGGTCCGAGTCAAGAGTTGACACTTCAATGGCATCTCCACTGTTACCAATCCCAAGTAAGCTTTTTTTAAAGTCTACTCCACTAAGGAGTGTGGATCAACGTTTGATTAACAAACATTTAAGTTGGGAAACACTTGCTTTTATTTAAGCATTTGATTGGTTAGTTTATAACTTGGATAACTTGCAATAAAGAAAAATTTAATAAAAAAAAAAAAAAAAAAAACTTGGATTAGCAAGAAGATAAAGAGTTAGCAGTGACAGAATGGTCATTCTGACAAAACAGAATGGAGCTAAAGTGGGTATTTCCTATTTGAGGGGGGGCAGTTTGTTTAGTTCCTATTTATAGCTTCTAATGTTCTGAACATACCAGCAACAAGCACAACCGGGAGCTAGAAAACAGGAATGGGGTAAACCTAAAGGAGCAGGATCCTGCTTTAGTGTGAGATTATTGAATAGAGGTGTGATCACACTATAGGGGACATTTTAGGGATTTAAGTCTATTTAATCAGTAGAATTTTCTTACTTTTTAATGGAGGCTTGAGAGCAGCCAAATAAGAAAATGGTTGATACTGGGCAAGTTTGAAGGATATTCATTATATGCAACTGTAAAAAAACAAAGTAGATACCAACCTAGGTCTCGAAAACCTTGACATCTTTGGCCTTCCTTCAATGATAGCTCTTAGTTTTGAAACTGAACCCATTTTTTTGTGCAAACATGATCACCATCTGCCACAACTGAAACATCCCCAGGCCAATACCACCAGGCAAAGAGTGCGTTTTCTGGTAATCCACCCTATCGCTTCAAAGACTTCAGCAACTCCTGCAATATCATCACTTCATTATTCATTAAGTCTCTATGAATGAACTCCACTAACAAGCCTTTGAATCAAAAGCATGCCCACATTTCCATTCGTTAATATAAACACTTGTGTTTGTGCTTCACATCCACATTCAACAATGAGAATCCATTATCCAGAGTGGACTGCGATAAGACACCCTTAGAAATTCAATGAGGTTTTCTGAGAAAAGACTAAAAGTGGGTCATTGGATTACAGCAGACTTTCACAAACAATTGTCTTCCACGCCAAATCTTGACTGCCTTGAATGATTCAGGAAAACAGTTACCAAGACATTATAAATCGGTACCGGCGGATTTGGTCAGAACCAAGCTCCATTTAAATTCAATGGGGAGCCATATTGTTTTTGAGAAACTTCAAAAAGACATCCAAACTTGTTTTTTTTTTTGTTGAATGCTAAGTGACACATTCATCTGAAGAGCACTCAAAGCTGTTGGCGGTACTTTACCACCCCCACGCTATTGTAACCACAGAGGCCAAAGGCTGCAAGCTCCATATGTCACACCTTGACAGCCCTACTCCTGTTTCAGCAATGAGACGGGCCGCGGTCCCCTGCGGGGGTCATCTTGAATATGCAACTCCCCCTTTCTCCCCCTCAAACCCTATAGTCTCTCATCAAAACAATCATGAGGGAAAGGCCAATCTGGCTGCTGACACTGATACCAACTGTGTTTACGAAAATCCAAAGGGTGCTTAAATATTTATAAAGACAAAGATAACTAAAGGCCACTTTTCCAAATATTTGTGGAAAGTGGGCGTTATTCATTGGCTTCTGTGTATCTTCCTGCGTTTTAATGATTCATATGATAGTCTTACTAGACTTGAGGCATGGCCTAAAGTCGAGGGCATTTACAATTTCTCATTGATCCAGATCGGCATGCAGGAATGGTTCAATAAGTCTTGGCCTGAAAAGCATTCTGTTTTTGGTAATGAATGCTGGACAGAATCCTTATTGACTGTTAAAGTTCTATCCAGAAACCTAATGAGGGGGGTGAACATTTCATATCAAATTTCAGGATTGAAAACAGTAAATTACAAAAACATAAAATATTACAACTACCCTGTGGATGCCATGGTAAAATGCCAGAGGCTGTGGCTGCAAAGATGTTCACTTAAAAGACTAAAGACAAGCAGGCAGATAAAGGAAAAAAGTATTTAGTCAGCCTGAACATTCTAAAAGACTGGTGGCAAACCAAATGACTAAAGGATCCGTCAATTATCGAGCCCACATACACCACCTGAAGAACAATCAAGAAACTGGAAGCAGCTGTGCTGGTTTCAACTCAAACCAGGTGTGAACATGACAGGAAGGCAGAGCAGGAACAAGAAACAGGACAACTTGAGAGAAAAGCCTAAAAAAGTATATCTGAAAATGTCAATCACATAAATTCACAACCATGGATACCACATGTTAAATTTAGATAACTTGTTTGGTTTAAACACAAACTGATAAATGCTATCATAACAAAAACAAAAATTTTAGGCAAATAACGGCGGCTGTAGTATAATGATTTTACTAATATTATAATGGATTGGATTTATCTGCACTTTCCAAGAATATCCATTATTCATTCACTCAACATTCATACTTGGTGATGGTAACTACTGATGTATCCACAGCTGCCAAAGGGCAGACTGATAGAGGCGTGGCTGCCAGTTCGCCCCTACAACCCCTGGCCATCACTGGGACATTCATACGATTCACACACCATTGAGTGCAGGGAGGATGAAGTGGTCTTGCCCAAAGGCACAATTGTTGAAGAACGGGATCGAACCGCCAACCTCGATTATTGGTCAATTCTGCACAACCGCCTGAGTCATAACTACAAAGTGTAGAGATGTTATAAGGCTCACTCAAACACTCTCTATTAATTTCTTTTAAGTCATGACATGAACATTTTCATATTTCTTTTTTTTTCTCTTTTTTTTTCTCCCCATTATTTTAGAATAAAAACAAAGATAAAATTGCAGTTGTAGGGTTGTGTAAGACATAGTACGGAGGAAATTGATTGACAAGATCAACAGACAATCAAGATGCAGAACAGCAGCTTTTAAAAAGAAAACACAAAACAAGAAAAACATGAAATGACACCATAAAAGTGGAATTGTCTTTTTCTTATAATTTTTCTTTTACAGGATTAGACCTTGAAAGTTTGATTCAAACATTTTATTTATTTGTTTTCTCAATTGTATTACTCAATCCAACCATATTTGTATCAATTGTAAAATGCTTTCCCAGTGGTCTTTTAATTATGATTATGCAGTTTTTGGAAAAAATAAGTCTGTTTTTTTTTTAAGACATTTCCTACAGAGCAGCAAGAGTTCATTACAAATTCGGTTCTTGGTTGTGGGTGGAACTGATGGTGTGGAAGTAACCCTACATTGATATCCCAGCATGCTTTTATTTCAAATCTCTCCCGTTGGCGTACAGCTCATCACAATCCCAAGCAAACATTAGCATATAGCAAAAGTGGAGAGATCTTTGCCCAACCATCGCTGCTGTTGAGCGTCACAAAGCCAAGTTTTCCAACCATGCCTTTATTCGGGTTCCTTTCTGATCCAACCCGATGAATAAACAAATATTTTATATCCGTCCTTCATCACTAGAAAATACAACAAGATCATGTTAACAACCAGAAACACACACTTTTTATATGTGTGGACCTAAGACTCGAGCTCTTGTCTGAGTTGCCTTTTTTTCTAGTCACAGGGCCCCAGTTAAGGAGAATTATCTACTGTGGTAATAGCAATCAATCAATTTTATTATATGTATAACACTACTAAAAAAGGAGCAGACAATTACTCAACATAGAATCAAAGAGAAATAAATTCACCAAACAGTAAAATACCATTAAACAATAAAAGTAAAAAAAAAGAATAATATTATGGAACCCAAAGTTCAGGTCTTGTCCCTTGCTCCCCAATTTGGATGGAAAATACACTTTTGTTGTCCATAAACCCTTATTCGGTAATCCGGATAGCCGGTAAGGAACACTTTAAACCGGCCACCAATATGCATATTATATACCACGCTAAGCCGCTTTTTTCTCCACGACAAAACAAGACCTAAATATCGGGTATATTAATAATAAATAAAAATGGATGATAGATGTGGATCAGTTTTAGACACTGACACTTGGTTGTATTATTTTGCTATTAAAGCTAATCTGGATAAAATCCCTAAACATCAAACAGACAGAATGCTAAAAGAAACAGACATTTTATTGTTTTTAGAAGGGGGTCAACTTCTGCATCAAGAAACATCCGTGTCATTTTTTTTTCTAGTTAATAAAAATAGAATGTCACCACAGTTCAGGGCTTATCTGGTCCTCGTTCAGCAGGTCTCTGTAAACTTAATAGGATCTTTCGTGGAGTCTCCCCAGCAAGACGCTTTGTGATGAGGCTCCTGTGAGGGGAATTGCATGAGAAGTGCCTCTGACTTGTTTTATAAGGTCAACAGTTTCACCTGAAACTGCAGATGACGGGGACAAGTAGTTCATGGACTCTCCGCAGCATCGGAGGACTAATGAAAAGCCTTGCCCCATATTCAAAAGAGACGAAGGAGTGCAATGATATCTGGGAGGTGTGCGGTGATACTTGCTGGTTTTTTTTTGTTTGTTTTCTTTCGCATGAGGCGAAGTAAAATAAAAACTAAAAGTCTGTGTGGTAGAAACCAAACAATGTTTGCGCGCTTTACATTTCCGGAGAGAAGAAATTACTGCTTGGTGCCGGATGCAGCCACCCACCACACTCCACTTTAAATCAATCCTCTTATGCCCTGTTTATCCTCTGGACAAAACAGTTACCCACCTGAAATTTTCCTCCCTCTGGTCCTATTTAGATTGCTGTGACAGCCTACCTGAGCTATCTGGGGCATGGTAAACTTTGTGAGCCCCGTTTACTCCTCTGGCTCCAATAATCATCACAAGAAGCTGGAACCTCCTGCTAGGGAGGAATTATTTATCCTTCCCTCAGCAAGCAGTACAAATAAAGTACATTAGAGTCTGCACTGCAACAAGCACACTTGTTTCCATCTTACTACATTACGCTACATGACTGCAACATAATTCTGACTCCAAACAAATGATGGTATGGATTTGGAGCTGCGCTCGCTGATAAGTTCTTGGTTCTCATCTTGGAAACAATGTTCTTTTGGCCTTAGCTTATTCTTCAAGCTTTGGCAATTATAGTACAGTGTGACTTGAGAGGGAAACAAAAGCAGTTTGTGTTCGACTCAAAAGATTAACACTCGGATGAAAATCCATTTTTTCATTAAATTGTTGTAATAGGAAAAATTCCTTTTCCTCCCATAGAAAATGGCATTGGGTTTTTACTAGATCTTTATTTTGCTTTTAAAAATATTTTTATTTCCCTTTAAAAAAGTAAGAGAGAATCAAGAAAATGTCAAATTCAGCAGGATTTTACTATAAACTTTACGTGTAATTACATATTTTTACACAATATACATCCCCGTGTAGGAGTTACTTAAATTCTGCTACATATTTCCTTTTATCTCATTAATTAGAAATAACAGACTTGCTGTTTACGTGCACAAATAAGCATTATGGGGAAAATAGTTTTATTTCTAATTTCCTTTATCTTTTGAACCTTTAATTCTGCTAAGCATTTTGGGAACTTTTTTCTAGTTTATCGCAAATTAATGTGTTTTATGAATAAAACTGCAGATAAGAATATAAGCAAAATGAATAACCAGGTGCAGCGTAATTATTAGCCCTGTATCTTGACCTTTTATGGTGTTATACAAAATAAATCACCAATTTCTGTTTAAAGCAAAAGCCTGCCTCTGAAAGCAGTTAAATGTAAGGTACATAACTGACTAAATAAATGTAATCTGATGTATTTTATTTTAAATCTTATTCCCTGACAATCTTTTGATCAGAACTTTTATTGCCAATAATGGAGAAAAGTCTTTGATTAAAAAAACATAATTGTCCTAAATATGTTGAACTTAATCAAATCAATTATAAAATTTAAATCAAGAGAATAAAAATATGTTCCTTCTTACTATTCCAACTTTTTCCTCTCAGAGTTTACATATTGTATTTACTGGTTTCAACAACCTGCATTTAGCTGAAGTAAGTTTTCAAAGAAAATATACTAAAAATGGAGTTAAGAAAATGTATAAATTTCAATTTTCCTGAACTGGAAACACTTAGGAAAATGGACTTAAAATGTGCGCAGCAACACGTTAAGGTGAGAGTTTTGAAGGTGAAAGCCTCAAACGTTCATATATGTACGCCATTTAACAGAGATTCTTTCATATTGGAAGTGGTCAATGAACGGTAAGTTGCAGAGCCCAGTGAGCTACGTTTATTGGTGATTTACTTTGCATTTTCTATTGAAAAAGTATGCATTATTGACACATATAGGTAAAAAATCATGAATTAAAGGGTCATTTGTATTTATTGATATTTAAGAACAATTTCAGGTGTTAAATACATGCATTTGTTGGTCATATTTGAACCAAGTGGTAAAACTATAGGCCCTGTGGTTTTTTTTTCTTCGTTTTTTTTCTTTTCGTAAAGGTTATTTCCATGTTCAGTCATTAGAATCGGTCCAAATCTCCCATTTCACAGCTGATTGTCAAATGCAAATTGCATAAAAGTGTAGGAGTGTTGAGGTCCTATTGCGTGCGGATCTATGAACATTGATGTGTTCAAACAAAGCAAAGACCAACACATAAATGCGTACAAAATAAAAATAAAATTAAAAATATATATAAACTTTTTTTAGTGTAGAAATATATTTGCATAATGCTCTTATGCAAACCCGTGCACAGACCCACTGACGATTGCATTTAAATGGCAAATAAGCTGTGGTGTTTGAGCTCTAAGAGGAGGTGGTGTTTTCATGAAATTCCAAAAGACAAGTGAAAGCTGCACAATAAAGGCGACATAGGTGGGTGTTGTGTGCAACCACTCGCCGTCTGATGGAAAATGCATGTATGCACAGTTGAAGGGGTGGTAGAACAGGTAGGAAGACAGGGAAATGTCTATGTTCACCCATTCAAGCCTGGAGAGGATGAACAGAGAAATTAATATATGCATGCAGAGCAGAGAAATGTATCCGCTCGACCTGCAAGGCAAAGCAAATATAGATGGGGAGGAGGAAGAAAGAGCCTTAAGAGGGGAGGACAATGATGTGAGACAACTCACTAAGGGAAGAAAGAGCCAGGGCTTGCTTCTGTTGTAAGCGACAGGTCCCAGATGTCCGGAGGTAATCGTGGCAGGGGATTGCAGACATATGGCAGTTGAGAGCTCAGTATTCTTTTCACAGACACACACAAGCCCTCAGAATCTGTTTGAAGAGTCTCCAATATAATCCCATTGATGTATTGTTTATTAACGAAACTGCCTCTCATTTAAATCATTCAGGTTCCTCTACTCTGATGGGAAAGCGAGGAGACTTTCTTTTCAGAGAGTTGGCACAACTCTCTTCTTAAAGTCGTTTTCTGATCCTTGAGGTCTTAAAGTTACTTTTAAAAGTTCAACTTTGATGCAAACTCCATATTTAGTGACGTTGTGTTGTTATGTAAAAAGTGTGAAGAAATCCAGACGTTTGAGCGCCCAATGATGTCAGGCTTATTTTACTCTACTGGGAACAGTTTGATCTATGGTATTGGAAGTCCAACTTCGTACACCTTTTACATTTCCCTCCGACCTTGAAGCTTCTTATTGAGGGAACCCATTCGACCTAGAACAGAAGCTGATTTTATGGACAGATGTAGCCACTGGGATGAGTGGTGAAACCTTTCAGAACAAAAGATTTTTAAGTCCAGATGTCATGCTCAATTTCTAGACAACTATTGAAGACTAGTTGGACACCAATGACCCAGAGGTGGGCTGAAACGAGAACTCTTTGGATGGTTGTACTGCAAAGGTAGAGCGGTCAACCTCTGATCAGAGGATGGCGGGTTTGATCTTCTGTAATATGTTCATACGAGGACACTGAACCATTTATAGCTATCAGCATAATTTCAGGTCCTGGCTGTCCTGACAACCCAAAGGTAAGTGTGACAATTACTTTCTTTTAAGACTAAGCCTGTTTGCACCTTTGGAAATTGTCGTAAACATACAATGTTTTAACTTGCACAATGAGCTCTACCACATCACTTATTTTTCCAGCCATTCCCACTATTAGTCGCATGTCTTGGTTCTATGAACCTTATTTTTTTTTATTTTTTAGCTTTATTGAACATAATATTAAAGTACAAAACACAACATCGGTGAATTTGAATTATATGAACCTTTAGTTTTTGAGGTGTCCGGGCCCATAGGCGGGTACAACAGCATCTTGAAGGGGGACCACAGGTGTGTCTTGCAGTTTCTTAAGGCTATTGTAGCCACCTTAAAGACATATCATTAAATTGGAATGTACCATTGTCCTAAGAAGTGTATTGTGAAGTATTTGTAAGGATAATGAAGATGCACGCAAATTGATTGTTTGCTACAATAGCCACAGTGTGGGCTTTTTCAAGAAGTTTTCCCCATGTTTTGCCCTTAGACAGCCTATAACAGCCCATTAGGGCAGTTGTGACTGAGGCAATACTTGCTGCTGATTATCGTGCTAAGAACTTTCAGTCTATTAATAGCATGATCCAAGAAATCTGCAATAAGTAGGACTGAATAACACCAGCAAGGTCATAGATCTGAAGGTCCAATAAGGTTGAGCAGTGCTTGAATATAGTTTTGCACAGTAATAACTTTAGCTGTGTTATTCATTTACTCCAAACATTTTCTAGCAGCTGTGCTAAAGAAAACAGCTGGCAGATCTTTCACAGTCCTCCGCCATAAATGTAAGGGTCACACCAGGATCAAAAGAGAAAGTTCTAGCTTTTATGACCGGGCATTGCAACCGGGAAGTTGTGGGTGTTGTAGCCGTTTGTTCTTCTGGGTAGTTCTTCTACTAAATAATCCAATCCGCCTCCATCTGCTGTGTTATCCAACCTTAGGTTTCTCCATACAAAAAGAAAAAAGAAAAAAAGAAGTTGGCATCCAATTAGATGGCTATTAGTCATATCCTGTTGTCTTTGCATGTTAATATCGAAATAGCTCTTGCTTGGACATCTAATTCTTAGGGAGATTCTGTTAGACACTGCTGTTCTTTGAGTGACAACAAAGTGAAGCGATTTAGATCTATTCTAATTAAGATTTTGGCAAATAAATCGAGAAGAGTGTATTTTCCCTACAGTCAGTGTCAAAATAGATACCTCAAAGCAGAAGTCCTGAAGCTCCAGGCATTCATTTTGGTGGCATGGTGTGATGTCAAAGCTCCCAGGAAGCCTAGTTGGAATAGGAGACAGTCAGACAATAAACCAGACAGGATACCATAAAAACAGAGATACCCTGTGTCAGCCATTTGGAGATGAATTTAGACCCCAAGCAAGTCAGAGGCTCCTTATTCAATAAGAGTGTTTTTTTTTCTTTCAAGACAGAAACAAAAATTCAATAAGGACAGGTTATCAACTTGGTTTATACTTCCTGACTACTCTAATTTGATTAAATTGAAGTGTTGTGCACCTATAGAGTGACCTGGGGGTACTGCAGGATGTTTGTCACTGCATCGTCTGGAGTCTGGCGGTAAGAGATTAGTGTGGTTGCAAAAAGTCACTGTAAAGTCTGCTTTGAACCAAACCCAGTTTGTTTCACGCAGAGCTGGAAATTCTTGGAGGAGCTTGTAATTGAAGTTATGCTTGATTAAAGAAATTGCTTTAAATAACATTTTCCACATGACGGTTAACCGAACATTGCTGCCATGGTGGTGTGATGATTATAGCTGCTGCTCCAAGGCTCTTCATTGAGAGAAAAAAAAAATCACTGGAGACCTCTCTTTGTGGACTTTGCAAACTCTTACTTTTCAGGCATGGATTTATGAATTTCTATGTGGGTAGTCTAGTTTACTCCCACTCTGTAGAAGGATGCATGTTTAGTGAAGAGTCCAACTTGATCACGAGTGTGAGGGTGGATCCTTCTTTATCTCTGTGTTGTTGGCCTTGTCGACTAATGATCTGAAAATTGTTCAAATAATAATACATTTAATTAAAATGGGTTTCTATTGACGTGTGTTGCAAGATACAGAATGGTCAGATTTGCATTTATTAAAGCATTTTTAAACATTTAAAATATTCTTGGGCCTCGATAGAAAGTTAACTTTTTGACATCAGAGTTGTTACTAGACGGCAAAATAATATCCCTTAAAGGGGCTTATATGCCTTTCAGAGTAAGCTATATCCATATATATAATATGAAAGTATGACGACTCGACCTCTGAGGCTCCACCTTTCACTCTTTGTGGGGGCCGCCCATTTTATGACAACCCAGAGCCGGTCTTGGTGGCATTGTTCATGAAGCCACCCACAAAAAATAAACTTTTTGTACATAGAGCACCAGATACGGTCTTGGAAACTTCAGCATGGCAGTGTGTAACGAGTTAACATACACGCATGTACATACAGTAGACTTTTCTTTATTGAGGAGTCAGTTTTGAACGAGCATAAGGTTTACCGAGCGATAATTCAATGTACAATAAGTACTTGTTTTTGCTTTACCAATGGCAGAAGTTTGCAATGTAAGATCTAAGAAGCAAGTTTATCAAATTTCATAGCGTTAGCATAAATACAATTGACAGGTCTTATTAAAAGCCAAAATGCTATGCTTAATCCTCCACCAAAAGCACCAATATTATAAGATTTATCTTTTCAGGCTTGTGTGAGCAGTACTCAGCACATATGACTGCTTCTATCTTTCCCTCATGTTAGAGAAACACTAAAGTTTTTGCCTGGTGGGGTTTGTCCTCCAAGAACTTTCAGCAAAATGCAAGGTCAAGGCAGCGAGCGATAAGGATGGATAAGTGGAGTAAAGATTCTATTTTACCATCAGCCATTTTATCATGGGAACAATTTGCCAGATAATTCTTAGCCCTTGTTCTCCCACTGACATTTTGAGCGAGGGATCTTTGGTGTTGAGTTCCATTTAGGACTAAATTAACTACTTAATTTTTCTGGACGCTGAAGCTAAAGCAACTTTTGGACCATATAGCTGAACACCTTGCAGAATGATCTCTTTGACCTAACAATATCACCTGCATTTAAAAAAAGAAAAAAAATGCTCTAATTTGGAAAAGTGGTGATTCAGATGCAAAAGTTGCTGCCTTTGATGCTATTAATTGAAGCTGTGGACTTATTATTTTACCTAGACTCAAGGTTGTTTTTGATTAAACAGTTTGTTGTTGCAGTCGTGCACACCTTTGAGAACTGCGGTAACGCCGAGTTCCCTGCAGCATGAGGCCACTGATGCTAGCCAAGCGGGGAGGCTTGACCCTGAAGAGAGTAATGGTCTACCCTAAAAAGTCATATCCAGAAATTTCACATGAACACAGTCCGCAGCAAGAAAAGATTTAAAAATGAATTACTTTCCTCTCATTCCTATTGTAACATATTAAGCTGTCAAGATGATATCGGTTGTGTTGTGAGGAAAAGGAAAACATGCTGCCTCTGAGCTAGATGGAATCGGCTCCTAAGGGCAAATCAAGGTAGGGAAAGAGAAGTTCATTAATTTAAAGAGTAAAAAAGCAAAGATGTGGCTTATGAATTCAGAGGACAGTGCCGGTTTCCTTAAAGCATATCATGCCGATTAATCACCAGGCCTCCTCTCAGACTATTCCTAAAATGAGTCAATGGGGAAGAAAACAATTTTCCGAACAACACATCCAAGCTGTTTACTTAGAATTGGATTTTAGGAGTTACATCAGTAAATGTGCATGCAGAACCTACCAGCATCATTACGGTAACTACCTGAGATCCATTGAAAGGGATCAATTGAGGAAGACACTTCATGAAATATGTAATGTATTTGTCTTCCGCAGGTTGCTAGAGGAAAGGATATGAAGTTTTAGGGCTCTTGCACACCTGGAGGCTTTAGTCCATTTGATTTAGAGTCCAGTCTCTTCTGGTGTTGCTCGTAGTATCTGATGTGAATACAGAAACGTCTGGTGGAAAAGAATACCCGGTACCACAATAAAAGCTAGTTTCATTCTAAGGCAAAGCCAATAATTTATGTAAAGAGGCATTCCAATCAAGATGATAATGTTTTTGTTTTTTTAACTTGCTTTTCTTTTTTGAATAATGGACGACATATTGTGAAAATTAAGCTCAAAATTGTATGTCTGATTATTTCTCTATCTAAATCATTGTGAATCGGGAGCAGATGGAAAAAAATACTGTTTGGAAAACGGCGTATTTGTGACAGAATATATGATCCATTCTGATGCATCCACTTGCAGACAAACAGATCCATGTACGTCTTTGTTTTCCCCGTCTGAGCTGGAATCTGGCTCAAAACTTTACGCTGATTGCTCCAATATTGCTCGCCATTTTTGTTATACTGGTGAGGTTAGGGTCGGGGGTGTGAGGGGAGTAAGCCAGCAAAAGAGTATGTATATACTTCAAATGAACTCCTGCCTCTCTCTACTGAAAAACTGAATTCTGTTAAAAACAGTATAATAATGATTAAAAACCACTGGGGAACAAAGTTCAGGATCGTTGGAGTAGGTCTTTAACATGTTTGTGTATCTATGTTATAGATTGCAAAAAGTGTTTTAGGTGTTAAGGTGTAGAGACTTACTTGTTCGCTAGCACTACCTAGTGACACCACTGTGTTCTAGTACGTTTGACCTCGGTTGCTTCGCTTCGCTGCTATTTCTCCTTTCTATGCAGAGTTGAATTGTGACAAGAACAGTTGGCAGATGTGGCCCAGAGAAGGAATCACTGGACTCCAGTGTAGCACATGAATATGATGATTGCTAAAACATTAATTGGCACTGCCAAACATTAATGCGCCTACCAAAAAAGACTGTAATAAAAATGTTAAACACTCAATTAACACTCCATGAAAAATTATTTTATAGTCTTGCAATCCTGTTCTTCATTGGTGAAAGATAAATTGGCAAAAAAGGGGGCATACCACTATATACCAGAGTAGGTAAAACGTGAGATTTATTTATGCTTTTCCAGACGCCAAAGTGCTTACATTGTGTCCATTATTCATTCACATACTTGGACGGTAAGCTACAGTTGTAGCCACAGCTGCCCTGGGGCAGACTGACAGAGGTGTGGCTGCCATTTCGCACTCTACGGCCCCTCTGACCATCACCGGGATCATACATGCACATTGACACACCAGTGGAGCCACACTGGAGGCAAGTAAGGTGAAGGAGCGGGGAATCGAACCGCCAACCCTTCAATCATTTGACGACCCGCTCAACCACCTGAGTCACTGTCGCCTCTAGGATTCAAACCTCTAACTTAAGTACAGGAAGGACTGTGGTAAAATCCACGATGGTAATCTTACTGTTTTTGTAGACCACACGGGGGTTTGATGTAATAAATAGAGTTTTATCATTAGTTATAAAACATTGCTTGTGATCAGGAGCTGTAATCCAGATCCATGATGGTTTGAACCAAAAAACCTATGATGCCTGCTCAGGATGGATGGATGGATGGTTGATATTTTGGCCCGTGTCAAGTCCTCACAAACTCGAACCCGGCCACTTTGTTTAGTGTTTACTGAATCTTGCTCTATTCCGATATATAAAAGACTTTGTCATAAAACTCCAGCCAGGCACGAACCGCAATTATTTGTTTATTCTTTCATGATAAATGTTCTAACGTACTTGATACTTCTTTGCATTTAACGGGACGCCGTGTATCCTTATGTTACTTTACCAAAATGCGGTGCCTGATTGGTCAAAGTTTGACCTTGCTTTAACTTTCAACTCATAAATTCAAGGGTTGCACATTTCGCGGCATAGTGTCCAACAATGGTGATTCAGTAGCTATTTGTATGTGGAGTTTTGAATGCAAAATGCTTTCCATCGTACTTTACATCATAAGGGCGCGTGTGAACATGGCTGTAGGAACATTTTCCAGTTTAGGCACAAGAGAGCTAAGAGAAGTGACGCTGGTCAGAAAGGGTTTTGTATCTCCCTTCTATTTGGACAATTTAATTTAACTCCACAAAGATAAAGCAAAGGCCTGCTAACATGAGTATATTCTTTACTGGATTGAAGGAATTACTGGCTTTTGAACAAAGGTAGAAGGTAAAAGGCTACTTAGTCAAACTTAAAACCACACTCACTTGATTTTGAAAAGGACAGGTTGAGCATTAAGAACGCTGAAAGTCGACTAAACGGAAAGAAAAAAGTGTTTCGTCATCTGAGTAACCCGGTTGTTCGCAGCTAAAAGATTCCCTGTGGATTGCGGATTCTGCACAGTGAACCTGGTAGCAGATCAAATCTGAAAGGAACAATGAAAGTGTGTTGCCTTTTTGATGTGGGGCACTTTTAGAAGGCAAAAACGGATGTCACCAACAATGAGCCAACACTAGCAGCACTGGTTGTTGTTCATTTGCATGATCATGATCACATCAAGGACATTAAGTGCTGGTAGCGACTTTACTGTCTACTGCTTTAATTTTCATCTAATGAAGATCAAATATTGGACCATCACATCACCTGAATATCTAACAGTGATGAGAAAACACTGAAGTTTTCTCTTCCTCTTCATTTGATCAGTGAAGCAGGAAATGGATCCCACAGAAACAATGATGTAATCTAGTTATCTAATAGCAAATGGAAAGCGCTCCCATTTACCTCAATGACAACTTGACGTAAACGACCTTCCTGATCGCCTCCCTTTAGCCAGGAATGCCGATTCACACGTCGCCGTGCCACATCGATATGGCTGTTGCTCCGGAAAAAGCTATGTGCATGAGTAGCCACAAACATTGATGTAGGTGCACACCAGAGCACTCAGATCCTGAGTTGTACAAGGTGCAAGCGAGACAGTGCAATTTGGCCAGTGGCTCTCACGTCCTTTGGGGGATAGCTGGAGAAAAATAATACTGTCACCAACTTGTGAGTGCACATGTGTGGCCTAACTCTCAAGAGATCACCTTTTTAGCAGCAATCGAGAGAAAAAAGTGGTTTGAAGGCCATTACTGATATAGTCCCATGACAGCCATGACAACACAAGGTCATTATACCCAAAAATGCTGGCTTAATGATAGCTAGATGTACAGTAAAGGAGATTAAGAGATAGTAACAAGCTTCTTTTTTCAGGTTTTTGCAGATCAGAGCTTTTCCTTTTTTTTCTTCCTCGTCTTTTTTCTCAAAAGCCAAATCTTGGCCGCTAGTGTTTTCCTCATATGATAATTCAGCTGTTCACACAAAATGATTTCATTTCTAGATAAAAGCGACAGACTGATAGAAGGTTGATGTTTTTTTCCTCCACATTGAATGTGCCAAATAAAAACAAAACACACAAAAAAATGAATCTATAAAAAGCTCATACAGCCTTCACATTTTTTTTTTTTTTTCCTCCATCATATAGGTGGTTTTGTGATTAAAAAAGAAAAAGAAAACAAAGTTGACTACTACTATTAATTCATCTTCTATATCAGTTTTTTCCCCCTTTAGGGCCAAACTGACAAACTAAATCCAAGGGCCACGTTATGGATTTGAACAAATTGGCAGAAAAAATTGGTAAAAGATTACAGGAGAAACACTAAGACACCTGCGATTGACGAGGGGGGAACAAAAATGTGCAAAGCAGAGATCCAAGGGTTAGCGATGAGCTAACAAGCCAATGGACTGATGGTAAATCTGTGACTTTTCATCATCTGATGTTCAAATGGGATTTAGCTTTCTCAATTATGTCCTTCTTCAAAAAGCTCAACTAAAAAATGTATTTGTAATAACTCAACAAATATAGAAATTTCTAGAAACATGCAAGTACAAATGCTAACAGCTAGCACAAGTCAGGTAATGGTAGTATGCTTAACCATGTATCTGGACACAGCTGATCTTGTCAGAGTTCAGAGGCTCAGGACCAACGTAGTCCCGGGATGGTAGACTTGTCTGAGACCACTGCTGTAATTTATCACAACCATGGGGACGCTTTCCCAAAGGTTCATGAGCCGGGTCCCTATGGTAAGTGCAGGTTGATTATAAAACGTCAATCACATGATTTGGCGAGATGACAGCCTTGGTCACATTAGACCCCTACGGGTCGTCCGGACCCGTAGAGCGTCATAAAGAGGAGCGGCTGCATCTTAAGGGGGGACACAGGTGTGTCTTTCAGTTCCCTTGAGGCTTCTTCAGCCATCATGAAAAATAAACGCATTCATTGTCGCAGGTGGTTTAGGTAAGTGTATTAAAAAGCATTTGTATGATACAGGTTACACGACTTCATAAGGGTGCGTGTTGAATTATGTTTGCTACTTATTGTGTAAGCCCAGTAGCATGCCCGTGAGAAATGTAACAAACATACTTGCTCTCTACGGGCTCATCAAGCTGTCTATAATCTTGATATTTTGTGCAGACCACTCATGCGTCTCTATATAGCCACCCTTTTTATCCTCCCATAAGGTCAGTTGTGGCAAAGTGACTTTTCATGTGCAAGTGTGGAGAAGTTTGTCGGTAAGCGCGCCTACCTCTTTCAAGAATTAAAAATCTTTTTCACCCATTTTAATTATCACTGAACGGCGTCAGGTTGCCTTCACCAGTCATCCTCAGATGTAGACCAATACTAAAATAAATATGTCCTCCAATCTTTTCTTAAAATGCAGATTATGTCTATGGTTCTAATAATGTTAATCATTTATATCCTCAAAATTATTGTATTTTGTGTATTTCCTGTTCATTTACAGCATAGACGGCGAGGTGAGGAAGTCCTGGGCCTCTGTTGGATGGCTTTCTCAGCATATGGTGACAATGTAATGCTTTATTTAAAACAATTAAATGAAGATTTTTATTACATGTCCTTACGTTCCATTTAATATGTAATGTATATTTACACTTTTGAGTTAAAGTGACTGAGAAAGACAGAGATTTGGAATTCATTTTATAGTACAGGTTATGCTAATGAACGCAGATGGGTATCTTGAATGCGCTGTTGGTATATGGTGTCTACAATGTCTATCATTTAACTTTCACCAATGTAAAGCACAGTACTTATAGATACCAGTGGAATATTTTTTGAAGTTTTGGTTTATCGCCTTCTTTAAAACTTTTAAGCTTTTAAGACAACTGTAGTTTTAAAGTTTGATGCTTTATGTCATTGTTTTTTATACTTCTTAAGTCTTTTATTTTGAGTTTTTTGTCTCAAATGGACCTTGAGGCTTTGATAATAAACTTCAATGTACTGTTGCCACCCGATTCTAGTGCATGTACTCACAGTTTGGAGGGGGTTCAGCGTGAAATGTTGAAGTTGTGTTAATCTTGCAAATCTACTAAAGTTGATTTCTCCTCCTTTATGATCAGGTTCTAAATGATCTGCACTTCAGTGTATTGCAAAGGAGACTATGCACACATTGCTACCAAATCCGAGTCCCTGATTGGTCAAAGTTCTACTGATTTAACTTTCAACTTACGTGAAACTTGCGGAGCTACACATGGATGTGAGAGTTTTGAATGCGGAAGCCCAAAGCCTGCATTTACGCACATTTGCATAGACTTCTATTTAAAAGTGGGTGCTTGAACGGGCATTGCCCAGGGGGGGTGTGAACATAGCTTTAGAGAACTTTGTATTTTCTGTGGTGTTGAGTGCAGTTTTAGTCTGACTATTGAATCCACCTTGATATTTTTTGGAGCCCTCCTGGACTGCTAAAAGGTTTACATTCTTGCTTGGTCCAATATGAACCTCCTATGTGTATAAAAAGAATGCTGAAATGAGATATGTATCACAGTTAGTAGTTGGGTTCATATGGTTGTGAATCTGACTCTGGGCCCATGCCTCACCAACCACAAACCTCAATGATTTCCTGTGCATGCATGTGTTTTCTCCAGATACTGATTCTGCCACAATCCACAAACACGCTTCATAGGTAGATTGGTTACTCCAAATTGCCCCTAGGGTGTGTATGTGGCTGTGGCCTGTGATGGACTTGTATACCTCCTCTTCACTGAAAAAGTGCTGGGATTAGATTGATTAATTAGCTTTGTTTATTCAAAAAATATAGATAGATAAAAAATGCATAAGCCTTCATTTCCTAAAGCAACTGTTTGTTTGGATCTTAAAAGACTGTCGGCGTAATCCTGAGTCCAGAACTCAGCAGTGGCACTCTGAGAACTGCCCCCCCACCCCCACCCCCGATCATGCCTTTACTATCACCCCAGGGTGATTCCCTCAGCTCACTCTGCTCTGTGCAGCACATTGTGTGAGTCACATGCTAACGGTGCATGGCCCGAGTCGGCACAATTCACACTTTCTTTCCTTCAGAGATGGTAAGTGTGTTTGAAAGTCTCTGATAGGAACTGACACTTTGTCATCGCTCCAGCGTGAAGCTTTTTTTTTGTTTTGTTTTTTTGCCAGTGAGGCAGTACTCGGTGGAACCGCTACTGCTGGAGAAGAGGCAAATTACAACACTCTATTTGTCAATACTGTCAATATGTCAGTTTTCTATCCTTCAGATGAGAAATGGATTCTGAAATTACTTAAAATAATTGTTTATTGCTTGTGATTTGGCACACAGTCGATGCTTAGAACGACAGCAGATTTTTTCCTCCACATATTAGAAGGCTGAGAACGAAAGGTTGCAGAGGCCACAGGACAAAATGTACGTAAAAAAAATTCCATAATCTAAGACATTTCTCAGTTTTTGATATGAGAAGACAAAAAAAATATGTCAGCCTTTTTGCTACCATTAATCTGGATTTATCAAATATAATACTGATTTAACCATGATTGTTCCAACCAAAACCCCCCAAAATTGCTATAAAGAATAAGTGAAGTGGACTTTAAAAACTAAATGTCAAAAATGTAAATAATGATGCTGTGTTCACACCCAACACAATTTGCAAGTTAAATATGTGTCCGCTTCTTCGCCTCTGTTTTGACGCTCGTCCTGAAGTTTATTTCTAAACCTGACATTCCTGTTGGGTTCGAGGATGGTTGAACAGGCAAGTAGTTGTCCCACGGTGCAGGGTTTAGACACTGGACGCAAGCTGACGGACTGGCAGGGTGACTGTCCGCCAGCTTGCGTCCAGTGTCTAAACTGGAGGGTTGATGAGTTGTAGGTGTGTCAGAATGGCCTACCATTATCCTCGACACCTGTGAAGACAACAACAGGAAAACGGCAGCAGTGGCCAGGAGAGAGAGAGAGAGAGAGACGAAGGGACAGGGAACTGTCCAAACGTGACAGGGAGGAGCTACTGCCAAAGTTTTTCCAGCCAAAAGTGCCTGCAATCATGTATCCATGTCTGGATCTGATGACATATCCATAGGACTACCAAGTATGACCACCTATTGCAGGAGCTGCGTCTGAATGACTGCGGCGCTTCAGTCTCTCTGTGACCTAGTTTGACAACTTGCTGTCCTGCTTTACTCCAAGGAGGGAAAATATAAGATATTCCAAAACATACCAAAGCTAAGCTCCTGATCGGTTGGCGCAATGAAAAGTTTTGGCCAAAGCTCAGATATTTGAACTCCAGGCACCTTGGGACAGCCGAAATGCACTGCCACCTGATTCACGATGTAAACTGACCACACAAATAAAAATCAAGTTGAGTTACGTTGACACTACCCTCAACGCGTGTTCAAGCAACCAATTTTAAGGCGGCCGTATTGAAAACTCCTGCGATTCACATCGCAGCTACAGCATATTTGATGACCGCTGATCATGCACAAAACAATTCGGCCCACTGAGCACCCGTTGAAAGTTAAACCAGGACAAAATAATTTATTGTGGTTTGAGCCCGGCCAAAATTAAGACACTAAGGATTTTTAAAGTGAACCCCCTTCCTGTTTGTCCAAAGTTGCTCTTGAATGCCTCACACTCCCGGGTTTATCATAATCTGAGTTTGATTTAGAACAGTAATTTATCCAGATATTCTTACAAATGTCACATGTGATGGATAAAAGAAAACCCACATGCAGGAAACTAAACCTCTTCAAACAAAAGGTTTTTCAAAAATATGATTAAAAAAATGAAAAACAGTAATTAGATTGTATCTAATACAGATTAAAAGCTAATATTTATTAAAAAAAAAAAAGTCAACCATGAAGAAAGAAGAACATGTAACTTTTTCAAATGGTGATTCGGTGTCAAGAAGGAAATTAAAGCATCAATAAAGGCAATAAATAAGACATGAGTATGAAAATGCATGTCTGAATCTTTGAGAATAAAAAGGTCAAATCTGCATAGAAACCTGGGTCTATAGGTGGAGAACTATCAACTCATTGCCCTCTGACGTTGACCCAAGTACCAGTTCTCACCCTTTAATGAACCACTTTGCCTAAACCCCTAATTTTAAACTCATAGGTCATAAATCTGTCAATACCCAAATTAAAGGAAAATTGCGGTTTTCAGCTTCCTTAAACATTTTATAAATTTACGTTTTGTCCCATGACATGTCTAGAGCGTTTGAGTAATTGCAGATGTTTGGGGTTGTGGCCATTTCTCTGAAAAGTTCTGAACACGTCCAATAAGTTGTCTTTTTAGTTCATTTTTGTCAAGAACGCATCTGATTTCACCAAAATCTTTCCACAGTATCTAAACTCCTGCACCATACAGCCAAACTATAGAGATTTCCTTTGTGGTGTTGATCAATGGTGGCTGTAAATGAGCGAGAAATGGTAAAAGAAGAAGCAAGAATGACCTGAAAGTGACACCTGGACAGAAAATTGTCATTCGGAATGTATCAAAGCCATAAACTAGAATGAGAGCTCCAAATCTCCCTGCTAATGTGGCTTTTATCTGTGTTAAGTCATGTCCTCGCAGATCTTTCTCGAGTTAAGAACTCCTGAAGGAGTCACTCCAGTCGAGCCACTTTGAAATCTGTCAGCGATAAGATGAGAAGCAAAGAGGGAAATTATGTGCTCAGACAGCCTTGGTTCACTTCTTCACAGCTCCTTCAGATAAATCCGAAAAACAAGGCTGATCTCCACTTATGGCACTTATGACATGAACGTATTTGAAAGCAAATGAGCACCAGTTTGTTAAACTATGTCTCAATTCACAGTGTGATCATCCGTTCACTCATCTGAGGAAAAGTAATACTCTGCAGATGTTTTGCCTCTTAGAATAACTAAATAATCAGAAAGTATGTCTTTTTTCCATTTTGATGTATTTCTTCAAAACTATATTGTTTAATGCTGAAAAAATGTATATTTTAGAAAACAAAGTGATTTTAAGAACTATATGACAAACAGTAATGCTAAAGACATCACACAGAATAATATATAATGAAATGGTGCAGAAACTCAGTTCATTTCTGCATCTAGTGCTGCAGAAGGTTTTTCTTGGTGTTCTTTGTTGGTTTAAAATTTCTTTTACTATTCGGGAAAACAGTCCCCCAAATTACCTTTTTAAGTGAACTCTGTGGAAAAAAAGTCAAATAAACATTATTTATAAAGCACTTTTCATACAACAGTAACCCTAAGTGCTTTACAGGCTTAAAAAAAATAAAAACACAATTATGAAATACGCAAAATACCTTCAACCCTCCCAAACTCCACACCTAATAAAGGTATAAAATCATACATACATTAATCCTGAAGGGCCTATATCATGAAGATTCAACTTATTGAGCTTTTAAGTGCATTATAATATTAAGTCCTCACAATAAACAACCCCAAAGCGTATTTTTGATCCACTCAAGCATTTCTGAGAATTCCTCTAAAAACTCCACAGCGGGTTTTACTTCCAAGTAGGACAATGAGCTGTAAAAACAACTGTTTTATCAAAAAATCATTCTTTAGTGTGCCAAAGGTAATAATACATTATTCATAGATATAGTTAACTCTTGAAGCATGTAAGAAAAAGTCAATATAGCTCTTTTGCCTTTTAAAACTGACCAATCAGGTGACTAATACAGTAGGGGTGTGAACTTCCAACAACATCCACTGCTGTTTGGAAAAAGTGGTTGCCATAGAGACTGTGACTCAGACCAATTGGACCAATCACTAGAGGTTACTTTGGCTCTAACATGGTGGCAGACCAATGTTGTTGGAACCCGATGCAAGTCATTTTCACACTCCAGTCCTCATACACAGTCAGTGGTCCAAACAGAGTGGATGAGATGATGATGAGACTTTATTTTTAATTTTTTTGCTCCCTCCCATCCAGTCAAAGTCTATTTCTGCTTGACTTTAAGTTGCTTATAATTAACGGTTTTATATAGAAATTAGTTAATTTTCTGCGAAATATTTTATCATAAATTAACTTGTATTCATGCAAAACTGTTGCTTTTGGAGCAAAGTTAATACAGTCGAATCAGTCAGTTTCTTTTCAGTGATCATAATCCCTTAGGATTTTTCCAAATTATCAAAAAAAAAACTATGCATCCACTAGTCTAGTCTATTCCCTGCAAATATTTTGAAAAATTAATAAGATGCGCCTATTTGAATATTTAAAATCTAATGCTTTTTTTTTTTTTTTTTTTCTAGAAAACACATGGTCTAATTTTTACCTTTTACTTTCACTTTTTGACTGTAATTCTCTGTGAGGCAGAAATCAAAGAAATGGAGGTAAAAAAACAATCAACTTATTGTTCTCCTTGCACCAAGGCTCGTTTTTAGGCCTTCAAAAGAAGCTATTTGCTGCCTCTCAACTCTGCACTTGAAACAGTTAAGAAGTGCCACAGCTCCAGATGGATAATCCATCACAGAAAACATCAGGCCGGTTCTTTCCCAGTGTCTTATATTATTATATAATTGTGTCTCCGCTGGGTTGGGTCACAGTCTGCTTACTGTCAGGCACCTGACGCTTACCAGATAAATTCAAAGCTTCTGTCACTGGATAAACCCCCCAAAAAATATGCCAATAACTCTGTTAGCTGTGACACATTTATGTTTTCTTACTGGAGCTTTCTTTTGAAGCCAGCGGAGCAATTAATTTTATCTGTAAAAATGTGTCACAACTGATGTCAAAACGTGTTTAAAGAATTGGGATTGTGTTGTGCTGGGATTTGGGGACAACACATGTAAATTGGTACTGTTGCACTGGGGCTTTGTTTTTTTTTGTTTTTTTACTTTAATTTTTAATAAACGCACATTCATGCTCACTTTGAAGCAGAGGCAACAGCAATGGGTTCGTACAAGCGTAAACTTAACTTTTGAAGTGCAGCAAAATGCAAAAAAGGACTTTTTTGTGTTACTTTTTGTATCTTGGATGACTTTATATAATAAAAATGTTGTTTTTTTTAAAGTTTGTTGACTTCTTATCATTGTTTTAATACTGAGGTTGCAGTAAGCTGCATTTAGGCAGGCAGTCTGACTTTATAGCAATAAACTGATGAAAAGCTGAACAGAGCTGCTGAGCAAACTTAGTTTTTTAGCAGCATTCTCTGCTCCCGCCTTTGTTTTCAGCCGACGGCTGATAAAAAATAAAGTGCATTAAGTTGAGGAATACTTGGAGGTTACCGAAGTCTTTGCTCCACTAGAAAAAATCAAATTCCATTTATCTCCACAATAGGAAAGATCAGCAAACTGAGATAAGTTTTGAGTTAAAATAACAAAAGGTGGACCCAGAAATTGTGTCAAGACGGCGCAAACCCTGTTGTAATACATTTTTAATGACAAAAAGCTTAATTGAGGGCTACAGATGCACACTTCAATCAATTTAAGCTCTTTTCAAATTGTCTTTTTTTAACCTAAAATCCTTCACAGCCTTTCGCCGATTGAGGCACAAAGGGATCTAAATGAAGTCCATGAAAATGCACATTGATGCTGATGAGGATGTGCATAATTTGAATGAAAATTGAGGCAAAAAAACTGTAGCAACAAACTCTGAAAGAAGCTATATTTAGACTTGGGCTTCCTTTTACTCTTTATAGTCGAGGTTAGAATGGCTTTGGCTTTTTATGAAGAATTTGCACTTATCTTACCAATTAAGCCCTTAAGTAAATATGATATGACGCCATACTTGTCGCTTAAAAAAATGATTTTGGTCTATTTGAAGGATCCGACCACTGACCTAAATTGGATGGAGGACATCTTCAGCCAAAATGATTCAGCCACTATTGAAAAAACCCTCCACTACAGCACTACAGACCAATCTCAAACTGCCTTCTTACATCCTGAAAGGTTAGTATTGAGCAGGTAATTTTTAAATAAAAAGTAATTATTTGAGAACCTTCAATCTGGTTTCAAGGCCAACCACAGCACAGAGACTGCGTTGCTGAGAGTGATGAATGACCTTTTAATGGCTGCAGACTCAGGAAAAATATCCATTTTAGTTCTTTTAGATCTTAGTGCAGCATTTGATATTGTTGACCACCCATTTTATTACAACGTCTAAAAATTTTAGTAGGTTTTTCAAGTAATAGTTTTTAACTGGTTTTATTCTCTTATTTATCGAACAGGTTTTAATGTGTTCATCGGCAATTCTGCTCATCTAAAAGTGAAAATGACATGTGGCGTTCCCCAGGGTTCGGTACTGGGACCTCTGTTATTTTTAATTTACATGTTACCACTGGGGGAGATAATTGGCCGACATAACCTTAATTTACATTTTTATGCCGATGATACTCAACTCTATTTATTATTTAAACCTGGTGACCTTGGTCTTTTAAAGAATCTCAATAGCTGCATTGCTGATATTAAACCTGATGGCCCAAAATTTCTTCAATTCGAATATGGACAAACAGATGTAATTATTTTGATCTGAAGGAGGCCAGAATGGCGTGGCCTGCAGAAATTGGAGTTCTTGTTCAACAATGTTTCTTCAAACTGCAGAAATTGGGGTGATATTTGATACCGATTTGAATTTGGAGACGCAAGTTAAATCAGTAGTCAAATCTTGTTTCTGCAACTACATAGGTTATACAGGATAACCCCTCCTCCTATCAAAAAAATGTCTAGAGATGGTGATTCACGCTTTTATTTTTTCCTCATGGACTATTGTAACGCGACTCTACACATGCCTTCTTCACAGCAGAGTAAAATAACCCAGTTAGTCCAAAATGTTGCTGCCAGACTTCTTTAACCGGAACCAGAATGAGAGACCACATCACTACAGTTTTAGCGTCCCTGCACTGGCTCCCAGTCCGTTTTAGAATAGATTTTACAATTTTAATGATTGCTTTTAAAGCAGTCGGTGGACTGGCCCCTAAATATATAGCCGATCTCCTCATTCCATATGTACCTGGTCGCAATCTTAGATCTTCGGCAAAGGCCTTTTAACAATCCCACAATCTAGACTGAAGAGCAGGGGGTGATAGGGTTTTGCTAAAGAGCCTCTAACGCTCTGGGAACAGTCTCCCTGAAGAGATCAGGCTCATGGGTCCCTACCATATTTAAATCTCTTTAAAAAAAAACACCTCAATATGAGAGCTTTTAATGATTTTACTGGTTCTAAATTTTAAACATATGATTTTATTGATTTGATGTTTCTGTCGACAAGTGCTGATTTACATTGATTTTCATTATATTGATTTAATTGATTTAACTGATTTATCGATTTTATTTGATTCTAAACTTACTATCAATTTTCATGTGTGTTGGGTTTTATTTTCCATACTGAAACTGCTTTTAATATTGATTTTTCTCCCATATTTTGTACAACACTTTGTAAGCTTGATTTTAAAAAGTGCTATATAAATAAAGTGTATCATTATTATTATAAAAAGTAACTAGTGTGACTCAGAGATAACTACTTGAGTACTGTGCAGTGTAGGAGAAGTTTTCCAGTGTAAATTAAATATATGTACAAACAAAGTGTTTCCACACATGGGACTAGAATGATAGACTGTTCGTCATGTTTTGTCTGCTGTGATGCACTTGGTCGTTTTTATGTTGTAATGAAATAAACCTACCATGCCTCAATCCAAATTGTATTTTCAAAAATTGATCTGGTTATCGATTTCTTATTTGGAAATTATTTTAATGGCTTAGGTCGATTTCAGCTTGATTCTGTTTCCAAACAGATCGATCTGGTTCAACTTCTAGGAATAAAAACGAGCTGAGGCGGACAGTGAAACAGATCTGGATGGTTTCAAGGCCCAGATGTCCAGAACCAGGAAACAGAACGAAAGCAGAAAAAGTCAGGATGCAGGACAAAGGTGACACGGATAAAAATCAAGAAAGTGCCCCCTGATTTATTGATTAAAGCAAATGGCATGACTTAAGTAATTAGAGCCAACTTCGCTACTAACCAACCACTATAGGGCTTCTTAGACAAGCAAGAATCCCATTTACCTTTAATGTAAAGTGGCCAAAATGACAAGATAACCAACAGTAGTTTATTTATTTATTTAAAACAAGGGAAAATGGACAAAAGAACATTGATCATATAAAAAGTGAAAAGATGTACCAGGTTATAGGAAACTTTGCAAATTTCAGCCTGTAGGGAAAGTAAGAAAGGGAAAGTAGAAATAAAAATCGCTGAAATTCAACAGAGTGTTAGGATGTTTTGAACACAATTTTTTTTTTTTTTATTTAATAAATAAATAAATAAAAAACAGCAGATTTACAGAAACTAAGAGGAGAGCACCAGCTGAGCACAACAGCACATCCGTCCATTTTCTTAACCTGCTGTATCCCTTTCGAGGTCATGTGGCTGTTCCGGAAATATGCAAACTGTTGGGATTTAGCGTCTGGGTTTAAGATGCACCACTGTCATATTGGGGTAAATGTTCTCTCTTACAGGTTAAAAACTAAAATGAAGCACAGTGGGAGAATGGCGATCATAAAACATTGATCTATAATGTATTTACTGGCCATAAATAAAGAAATTATGCTTTGAAGGTCCAGACTTTTTAGCTTAGTTTCCACAGTCCGGTCCGCTTCAGTTTAATGGTCCAGGCAATTCAGATGAGTGTTAGATGTGTAGTTAACAAAAACAATGGAGGTCATCCAGCATTTTCTTTCCCACTTGGCTTTTGGGACTTGGTAGATACAAAGCGTTAAATGTTGTTTAAGACAAGATTGCGGGCGGTGAACAGTAACTCCGCCCTAACCCGGCAGTGCCATTTTTCTATGGACCCACAAACTCGATGGGGGCCCAAAATGGTATGATTTGTCTAGTTTAAAGGGTCCGATGAGTAATGAAAATGCGAAAATACTGACTGGTATGGACCAGACTGTACTGCTCAGTGAAACAAGTTTAATTTTATTTTTATTTTTTTCCCCCAAAAGGCTGGAGGAAAGTTGAACCCTAATAGGAAAACCATTGGGTCATCCAATCCCTACTTATCTTTCACTGGTGAACAGGTGATTGATCTGATTTAATTTTGTTTGCACATTGAAAGGGGAAAGTAGATTGCAAATCAATAAACACAAGTGATTAAGCAGAATTTTAAATGAAGGCAGCAGCTGCTTGCATTTGAACGCCTAATCTGTGAACGCTCTACATGACAGCCGTATGGGGAGAAAACCCAAGGAAACTCCCCATTATGCAATCACAGCTCAATCTTCCATTTTGCTATTCTGGCAGTGTACATGTCTTAATTGAATATTACACTGCAGCTGGCATCCACTGCTGCTCATCTGCCGCTTGACTCTGTTTAGTCCACTTTGAGAGAGGCTGGAATCACAGACGCTTTATTCCTTTGTTCAGAAATGACAGCTGACATTTTCCTACCCAAAAATCATGTGGAGAGACCAAGCAGACCCCCACCTTAAGACGGTGACAACTAGAAACTACAGCTTTCCAAATAAAATGAAAATGGAACTGCAGTTATTAAAGTAATCCTATGCATAGCCTCAACCTTGCACATTATCTTGGCACAAAGGACAAAAAGGCCTTGCTATGTTGTTCTACATTTTATTCGGGATGGAGCGCAAATCTACTCTGAAGTCACAGTGACTGCTCCCAAGTTTTTGCTTGTTCAGAGTAATAAACATACAAATGTATGTAATCCTCTGGTATGCCATATTTGCTGAATTGCAAAGTCCTTCTCTAGCATGGTCAAGGAAAAAAAAAGAAAGTTCCAACTGTAAGCTCATCTTTTTCACGTGCTTGTACTTGGAATTATGCATTTAGAGAGAATCCACATTAAATCTCACAAAGCCACCGTCTTGGCTTTGCAAATTAGATGTGTTTTTCTTATCCAAACATGCTGATTGTGTTCTGTCTTTCAGTTTTGTTCATTGAAAATACATTTTTAATGCAGAATTTGTAAATCTCATCATAGCCAGTCTGAGTCAAATAATAATTTCAAAAAGTTAATTGGAACATTAAAAATCAGAATCCTTCCTTCCTTTGCGTATGCTAATGAGTCAGACTTGTGCTAAGTCGTAAATACCTTTCTAATGTCGTGTAAAAAAGAAAAAGGCTTTATTTTAAGTTTAGCAAAAATTGTGTTTTTTCATGTGCAAATCTTATTTTCCATGTTTTTTTTTAAAGGCTATGTCACTCTGTGAGCGATTGAATCGCCGGAATCTCTTGGTGTGCGGCGTGCTGCCGTCTTTCATGCTCCGTGTTGTGGTTTTTTCCAAGTTATGCCCTTCCCAGTTCCTGCTTGAACCGTCATCAGACGCCACGCCCAAAGGACTCTGTGATTGCAGTTCTTTTTGTTTAAAGTCCATGGTGCATTTTCAAAAACCTGGTCCGTTTTCATGTGGGCCATCATTCGGTGCTGGCTTTGTTGTGGTGGCTTTGGTTTTTTATTTTTTTTCGGTTAAAGCTGTGTATGATTTATTAGTTTAACTCATGCTGATTGGTCAGTCTATAGACTCGTTCTTCTGTGACATTTTACTATCATTGGTCTTTTTATACTGCCTAAGTAGCCTGGGATAGGCTCCGGCAGCCTGTGACCCCGAAAGGGACAAAACTACAGAAAAATGAATGAATGAATGAATGAATGAATAATGAATGAATGAATGAATGAATGAATGAATGAATGAATGAATGAATGAATGAATGAATGAATGAATTCTTTATGCAGCGTCTGTGACTCCTTCATGTTTTATTTTGCTTGGTCCGGGAACAGCGAACCTCAATTCAGTTTCTGGCGGATGATGTAAAACCCTCGACAAAGTCGGATGGCTTCCAGGTTCCACAGTCTCTGCTCGTCCTTCGCTGCAGATTGTTGCCCCTGCGCCTTGATCTGGAGCTGCAACCACGACTGCACTCCACGTACCAACTCTGCACTGAAAGTGATGGGGCGGTAGACCTCCGACTTTTTTTACTTGAATCAACCAATATGTTAGCATCAAAATGGCGTACAAAATCTCAGATTATAGATTTTGAAGAAAACTATATTGCCAGGTGGAAGCCTCAAACTTAGGATGTTCTTAAGTTTCCCTGCTATCTTATCTTATTAATGATTTGAACTTATTTTTTGTTTTTAACATGTTGTGATTTTGTTTTCTTTTGAACCCGTACAGTGTGCTTGGGTGTTCTGAAAGGCACTTTTTAAAATAAAATATATTATACTTATAATAATAATTATTATTATTATAAAATTTACGTAGCTGCCGTCTTACACGGATATAAAAAAGGCATTGAATTTTAAAACTGGAGAAGTTTAGCATCTTAGATTGCTACCATGCTTGCACGTACCATCTGGTTGGTGTAAAATTTAAAATCGATATCTCCATCTGATCACATAATCGGAAATCAGGCACAAACACGTTGTTTCAGACTAGCAGAATCAGAATTTGTATCTTGATCAGGGATCTGATTTTTTTTTCTTGTTTTTATTATGATCAGCACTTTGTATTTCGAGCTTATTTTTTTTACAGATAAATACCCTACTAGAAGTCTGGATACATGAACAGATCCCAACATTTCATTGTTGTAGAGGCGCACAAAAACAGTTCAGCAAATGTCTCTATTGGCAAACAATGACCTACAAAGACACCTAAAAAGGCAAAAGATTGGGATTTTCTTTCTTTTTTAAGGAGTATGAAAAGAAAGCTGCTGATGATAATTTATCATCATTTTTGTAAGAGTCATTTCTATTTTTTTTTTTTTAATGGAGATCTGAATTGTGAATGATTGCTGTGCTTAAGTGTTAAATAACAAAATAAAGTTGACCAAAAAAAGAATTCTGGGAAAACCTGAATCAGTTTATTCAGTGAACGACCCTGGGAGTATTTCAGGCAGGCAACACGAGCAGTGCGTTTACCTGGTTGCTCCTCCCTACGGGCGGTTCAGTCTAATCAACTCACCTGTTCAGCGTCCAAATTCCAGGTAGGACACTACAGGTGCGGTCCAATCCTCTTCTTCCATTTCCGCTTGCTCTGCGTTTGTCACCCAACCCTCCTCCCCGGCTTCCACCTGTAAAGGGGTAGTTTAATACCCAAAGCTTCTATGGAGATCTTTGTTTTATGTGTCTGAACAGAGCCTTATGCCAAACTAAAAGAAATATTGAATAAATCTTCTTTACTGACTGAAATGTCTTGACTGAAATGTTTTCGGAATTGAGACTTTATTTTGGAAGAAGCAATACTCAAAATCGAATGAATGTGAATTATCGTTACCAAAAAAAACCTGATCGGGACATCCTTCCAATTTACATTTGATTAATAAAAAAAGCATTTCTGGATAGTAGTTAGTTCTTTTGCCTCACAGCAAGAAGGTTGTAGTTCAAATCCCGCTCCACCTTCCCTGGACAGTAGCTAGGATAGGCTCCAGCAACCCCATGACCCAAAAAATAGTATTCAGTGGGTTCAGATAATGATGATGATAATAGTCCTCTTTGGTTTGTGTAGTCAGTACATTCACATTAATGTTTTTTTCTATTATTTTAGGCTCTAAATTTGAGTTTTTACAAACACGTCCATTTATTTAAAACTACACATATATGTACTTGTGAGAACGAAACAGGACCTAAGAAATCAGGACCCAAAAAGGCTGGATTTTTGTAGAATTGCCTTTCCAATCTTAAGCTGAGTCTTTTTGCCCTCGTATGTGCTGACACGTATTACTTTGGATTTGTTCTATCAAGCCATTAAAGAACAGTCAGCTTAGTGTTTCTGATGGTTTTATATGCAGTAGTCTGCCAGAACACAACTAAATGTCCATGTAAGGGTAAGAGCAGGTTGTGTTGCTGTCAAAGGAATGGGGTTCCAATCAGACCTCTTACTGATGGGGACCAGCTTTCTATTCACAGCTAAATCTCTGCTCCTACCTGGATACCAATATAATACAAATGTCGTCTTTCAGGTTTCTATTCTCCATCTAGCCAAGGATTGGCACTATTGTGTAATATAATTTCCAAAAAACTCGATGCCTTTTTTGTTTTAATGTTTCGAAAGGATCATATAGCTGTAAGTTAAAGCCACAAACTGCCGCAGCCTTTTTTCTTTTTTTTTAATCTAGTCTCTGGTTTTCCCTTTGTTTGTTCGGGGTACAGTTTTTGGCAGCGACTTTGATGCTAACTCAGCAGATGAAATACCGCACTGACATTTGAGCCGTTTGTTCCTTTTGTTATTACCAGGTATGTGCTGCTCCCTCAGGGCGCCACTCTTTGATGGCAGCTCCTATTGTCGTTTCAGGCGCACCTGTGAAAAATTAACCTCCTCTCACAAAAAAAAAAAAAGTAACTTCTAGTTAACAGAAAACGCTTAAATTGTTTGTTTTGTTTTTTGTTTAATCTGTGAAAGCGACTAGTGGTGTCAAATAGAAGCTCCATCTTTACATTCATGAGGTGATTTCAGTGCAAAAGGCCGGAGAATCTCAATGCAATTAAAGAATTGGTATGAAAACAACATTTTGGCCCCGTGGCGGGAGGGCCCCTCTCGCGGGGGAAAAACGAAACCAGAAAATGCGTGCTGGTAAAAGCCTTCCCTCGTCTTCAGCTGTGATTGACACCAAAGAGCAAAGAGGACATAGTTAGAATGCTTTGGTTTTTTCTTTTTGTTTTAATTTTTTTTTTAAGCACCCTTATTGCCAAAAGGAAAAAAAAAACAAAAAACTTGAACCTAAAGAAAAAAGAGCTGGAGACGCTTGAGTCCAGTAAACAAGCACCCCAATGCCCCATAAGCCCCCTGCACCAAACCGACTTTAACTGTGAAGGTTTACTTTCCTCTTCTAACTTTCTGCCGCTAACGCAGCATAATCAGACCCCCCCCCCCCCCCTTAAGTTCCAGTTCTTCTGTGTGTTTGCAGAAAGGCAGATAAAAATAGCTCCATGTGGGCCAAAAGAGAAGGCATGAGACCGATAGAGACGCATGTTATTTTGTGCACATGGAAGGATTGTGTGAAAGGCGGGAGGAGAATCCAACAGAGGAGAGAAGGGGCCAAACTCCAGGAGCTCGCCGCCTCTTTGCTCCAAACTGACAGCAGGCTGGAGCCCCTGCTGAGGAGAGTGGATCCAGTTATACAAATCCCTGCTTTTACCTTTAGATGTGTTGGATGGAGATGGGAGTGGAGTGGAGGGGATGCTCCCGCTGAAGCACGTGGCCTGGCTCGCCACAGACTCAGAGTGGCTGTGAGATGAGTCAAAAGTCTTAGCGGTGTCCACCCCCAAATTAGAAAAGTCTGTAGGTTGTTTTTTTTGCCGTGATTCATCTCATTTATGTGATTCTTTTGACTCGCACGACCGACGACTTCAATGTGCACAAAGTTCACGCGCCTCAAAGACGTCCGACAAGTCTCAGAGTTCAGTGGGAGTTTGTGACGCCGTCGTCGGGAAGATGCCAGCTGTGAGATTAACCGTGGGTGGGATGGAAGAGCACATGCCGACTGGCACAGTCTTCAACGGACGGATTCCACGTGCACGCGCGTGCCGGATGCAGCCATGTGCACTGGGTCACGCTGAGTCAAGTCCTTGCAGTCATTCCTGGGCAAGACGAGACACGCGTGTGTTTTTAGTGGCATGCAGATCAGAATGCGCCTCAGCGGGCTGAGCTACGTAAACAAACCCATGACTTGCGCTCTTGTGCGAGTGCCGGCTCATCTCATACGACCAGCTCAGGCTGCGTTGACATTTGTGGGAGGTGTTGAGGCAAAAACCACACCTACGCACAAAACGCTCCTTGATTACATCCTGAAATCTCCTGTAGGACTGAGAACAGAGGGAAGGCAAAAACAATCAAGTGTTCTTGTGGAAGAGGGAACCAAAGGGGAACAAGTTGTGCAGATGCTTTAAACTGCTGCTAATTAAGAATTTCTTTCTGTTTTACCAACTGCGGCATGAATTCTAAAGGCACAAGGGGAATAAATATTTAATACGTCCCAGATCTTTATGAAAAAAAAAAAAAAGAGCAGAGGTTTAAATGTATTTTTTTCTTCCCTCTTGCACCGGTGGGAAGCAGAAGGATATACTGTAGGTGCAGGCTGACTCAAAGGGTATGACTTCTGTTTTTAACGATCCAAAAGCAAAAACATGCAGCCTAAAGTAAGATGCCCTGACTGTTCGTATAGAAAGGTCAAAGTCTGAACTTTTCCAGAGGTTTGGGGGTTCAAAGTGTTTCCAGTGTCTGTTATCTCTGGATTAATGTGACGAGAGATATCCGTATTTTGGGTGGTATTAAAGGGAATTCCGCCAAAAAAGATTCTCTTTAACATTCAGTGTTGTTCTCTCCGTTAAATAGGGACTTTCCCCATTATTGTTACTATTTTTCTCTCTTTCTCAGATCAATCGGCTTCCCTCAAATCCACAAGATTAAGGTCTCGCCACAATTTGGAATAAGAAGCTTCCCTGTAAGAGACTTTAGGGACTTAATGAATTTAACTGGGGATGGTCTTAAGCCCTAGATAGTCACCACAAGGTCTTCGAAAAAGGGGGACATCCAGTCCACGGGGGGATATAACCCAGTAAGTCTGCTTTGATTCAAACTCAACCAACGGACTTGTAGATTTCCACCAGGAAATTGTCTTTCCCAAATTATCATTCATTCATAGAGTGGCCTATATTTATTGCTAATCTGTTAATCACTCCGTGGTTTTCCTGTCGAACTGTTTTAATCAGATTTTAGAAAAGCAAAAACGAATGACTTTGAGGAGACGCAATCTGTGTAAGATCTCAAAATCAACCTTTATGCTCAGAAGCTATAATGATGGTCATTCATGAACATTTCTTTGCAATTTTTAAGGTTTTTACTGAAACAAGCAGATAAGTCTGTAATAAAAGATGAATGTTTCAGAAATTCTTGGAAATTGCCTTCAAGTTTGATTTTTGTTTTAATGAATACATTTTGCGCCAAAACTTAAAAACATAAAAATAAGAATTCCTCTTACAAATTTTAAAAGAAAAAAAAATGTTCACATTTTGGAGTTAGAGTAGAGTTAGAATTGTCACTGAAAATTTACTTTAACCCTTTTACCACCAGAGCTTTAGCTCCAGTGTTGATGTTCTATGACCTGCCATAGCTCTTACCCATAGTGAAGTGCTTAGGCAATCAGCTACCTACCTAAGTCGAACCATCTCCACATTAAAATCCCTTGGAATTACGTTATTGCCTGAAAAGTGAAAAATGTACGGTAGTCCAAAGGCTGTGTTCTTTGTCGTCACCTATGACAGCTCAGGCTGTCATAGGTGACCCACATCTTCAACATGTTCTTGTGGCATTTTTCTGATGATGGACGGTAAATATAAAATCATTGACTTAATATTGCATTTGCATAAAAAATAAATAAATAAATAAATAAATAAAAATAATTAAAAAAAAAAATGCATTTCTGAGTGTTTCTTTATCCGAATCGTTGTGAATCACAATTACACGAAAAAAATGCAGTTTAGAAAAGAGCTCATTTGTGACCTATCCTAGTATTGTATCGTAGTGACTGGACGGCCCACATGACTGGATTCATGAACATCTGTTTTTCTCGGCCCAGCTGGATGTCTGTCTCAAAACTGTACCACCGCATAGCACCAATATTGCTCTCCATTTTTTTTTTTCCACTGCTAATGTTGCGTTCTGGTTGTGCAGGGTTGTACGCTAGCCAGACACTGTGTAAACAGATGGGTGATGGGAAGTGGGGACGGGCTTACTCTGTGCCAACCCCCACCATCCAGACTAAAAGATTAATTTCTAAAGAAATAAAATGTCCTAGAAAATGAAAGTTATTTTTTTTATTTTGGCTAAAAACGGCACAATCCTACTTGAAAGGTCACTGGGAACATTTTGAAAATGAATCAAAATATGATTGAAGTGGGCCTTTAAAGAGTTAACTAAAAAAAAAAAAAGGTTTTATCTCAGTGTTGCCCAGCCTTAGAAAAGTTTCAGGCTTGTTTTTCTTCCCTGCTTAAAAAGAACAAACTGTAATCATCCAGCTCAGCGATGGAATGATGATGATGATGATGATGATGATATGGGCTTGTTTTACAGCAGCATTCCGTGAAGTCTTGCGTTCCCTGACACAACAATAAAGCTTTTTTCAAGTTACCGGTGCGAGGCCATCTGTCATGCAACGGGAAAACACATCAACACATTTGAATATCAATTGGTGCAAAACAGAGAAGAGATGTTCCTGGAAAAGGCCAGACCTTGACCTTATTGAAATGCTGCTGCAGAGACGACGAAGAGCTGTGTGCATAATTGAATGCCTCCTATTGCAGAACCACTGTAAAAAAAGAAAAAGAAGAGCAGACGCATCAAATTCTGCAGTTTATAGCAAACAAAACAAAATCCCTTGAAGTTTACATTTAACAAATTCCTTTCTAAGGTAAAATACTTGTTTTATTTTTGAAATAAATCCAAAAATGTGAACTACCGGTACATTAACATAGTAAAAGCTGCTGATCACCAACACACCATCTCTATAATCCCTTGTTAATCTTTCTCAAGCAAACAAAAGGTTTAATTTTGTTTTCCTTTGTGTCCCTGAGCAACATCTTTATGCACTAATCTCTTGATTGCATGATATCAACATAACGAGTGCATGTTAGCCTCAAGTGGCCTAGTTTTCAGGGACCATATGGGGTCCTTGGGGATGTCACTTTCATTGGCTATTTTTTCTCATGTCAAACCTGCTCCGTTTACCATCTAAAAGTTTTTTTTATCAAGAAGTTTGGTCTTAATTTGTCATTTTGTATTTTATTATTTTTTTTCTTTGAAATTTTTTTTTATTTCAAGCAATCAAAGCAAGAATACAATCAGTAGTTTTAAATTCATACAAAGACGCATGAAACTTAGGATAGTTAGACATTAAATAGAAGATTGCTTGAAAGAGAGTGGAAGGAAGCGAACTTACAGGATCCCACCGTAACCATTTTTATTACATGATTTGTCATTATCCGGTTCACTTTTATCAGGTTGAGCAGTGGTTAGCACTCTTGCCTCACTGCAAGAAGGCTCCTGGTTCAAGTCCCGGCTGGGGGAGCTGAAACAGAACAACAACGGGGGACCTTTCTGTGCGGAGTTTGCATGTTCTCCTCGTGCATGCGTTGGTTCTCTCACGGGACTCCAGCTTCCTCCCACCGTGTAAAAACATGCTTCATAGGTCATTTGGCAACTCTAAATCACCCCTAGGTGTGAGTGTGAGAGTGTGTGATTGTGGCCCTGTGACAGACTGGC
The DNA here is from genome assembly GCA_037389245.1 of Oryzias sinensis. NCBI lineage: Eukaryota > Metazoa > Chordata > Actinopteri > Beloniformes > Adrianichthyidae > Oryzias > Oryzias sinensis. The sequence goes on along the minus strand of CM074510.1, from coordinate 8,461,947 downwards.
AAACTGTCCAGGGTTTCCCCTGCCATAGCCCATATGTGGGTGGGATAGGCTCCAGTTGCCCCGTGACCCCAAAAGGGATAAACGGAAGAAGATGAATGAACTTTTATCAGACAGAATTAAGAATCCTCAAGTATCGTGGGATAGAACTCGAGTAAAGTACAAGTGTATTATGTGTAGGCATAATTGTTGGTAAATACGATTGCATAAACACTCTTGAAATTCGGAGCCATGACATGTAGAAATATAAAAGAGTGCTAATATATATATTTCTATCATTTATGCGTCTGTAGTCATGGGAAGTGGTTTTATTGATGAAGTGGTATCACAACTGCTCAAATACACAGAAGCATTAATCAACACAAAAATATCCATCTTAAAACAAGTTAAAACATTTACTACACACGGCATTTATCCCTTTGTAGGAAGTGAAAGAATTCTGCCAATGGAAGCATTGTCTTGATAAAATGTCTTAAAATAAGTTGTGATGTCGTTCCCTTTTTCATCTCATTTGGGAGGAAATAATATGTTGAAACTGGCTGTTTAAACAGGCAAATGTATGTATGTTGCTCTGGTAGTTGTAGATATTAGGTTTAAAAATGTTAAAACGCCAAAAAGAAGACATTATTTTGGATTAGATGAATCAGAAACTAAAGAATTTCACACATTTTTGGCCATCAATTTAATCAACGTGGTCCATCAGTGTTTTTTTATTTATTTATTTATTTTTAATTGATGCAGTGCAGTGCTGTGTTTAGAATGTCAACTGAACTATTTTCAAAAAAATGTCTCTAAATTTGCAGGCAGATATGGAAAAAGTGTCTTGAAACACATTTGAGACGGATACAAAACACCTTTCAGACATTCTCAAGATGGTGTCGTATTTCCAGCAGATGTTTTGTTTTTAAAGATAATACTTAAAAATATATCTTTCCATAAACATTGTGCCTATTTTATTTTTTTTCCTACTAAAAGAAATCCAAGATTATCCACATGATGACATGAGGGAACCTGCAAAAGTTGAAAACAGTTCAAGGGCAAATGGTGCTTCTAAAACAAGTAAAAGCTAATATGCTGAAATATTAATACAACAATGAGTTGCCATTCCTTTGTACTTACCGCTATTTTATTTACTTGTTTTGAAAGGAACTGTTTTTTCTTGCAAATTCCCCCTTCAACTTAGCAACTATCAAACTGTGCACCCCATGTATTGAAATTTCTTAGAAGAACAAAGTGAAAAAAACAACTTGCTTCTGTGGTTGAAGGAGTGTTTCTATCTTAAAATATGGATGATTTGCAACTCACTTGGATGCATCACAGTGTGGCCTGATGACTGTGCATATATCTTATTCTTCCTATTAAAATGCATTAAAAAAAGCATTGAAGGTATGCATTTAAATGCATTAAAGGGTTAAAAATTAACCTCTGATTCGATGTGTCATTGGCAGATAAAATACATGTAAAATGACCATTAAAACAAAATGGAAAAAAACAAAAAACCAAGATTGAAATGTAAAACAGCAGGACATCAGCTCTAATTGTGCACGGAATGACAGCCTTTGTGTGGGGGAAAAAAAAATAAAATAAAGAAAAAAAGAGGATGGCTTGGAGCAACTGCAGTGATGCTGGCGTGCTGTGAAACATTTAATTGTGCCATCATTCAGAGAAGGACGGAACCGATGGCTCGTGCTGCTGCGTCTGCACGTCTTCTCAAGCCGCGAAAGCCCATCAGTGATCCCGCTCCACGTGCCAAGTGGGCCGGGCGAGGCCTTTTCTGAAATGGGTCATTAGCTTAATATTATTAGAAACACTTACGGCGACCGTCTCACATTTCTGCAGCGTGATCACATGAGCTAAAATGTAGGGAACACAAGTGTGACTTGTGACTCTGTGCTGGAGGATTTGAAGCAGATTTCAGATTTGTGTGCTTCCGCTGCACAGAAGATCAAAAAGTGTCCCCCTATGGGGCTTCCAAACATGCTGCTTACCAATTATACTTGCATCAATTGGCTTTTTCTCGCTTGTGATGTTCACTTTTGAGCCATAGACAGTAGATCCACCCATTCACTGATCAGGTTCACTGAGCTCTGCGTACTATAGAACTGCATAGGCACCACTGTTGTACGAACAACAGTGTGGATTTGCACACGTGTTACATCTGTGTCAGTTGCTGCCGTGCATCTGAACCGTGATCAATTCGTTTTCTGCTCGAGGAGCTGAAAAAATAAATAAATAAATGCAAAGCAAGGGGCTTAAAAAGTTACATATCCAGATTTTTTTGTGATGAAAATTGTTTAAAAAAAATCAATGAAAAATAAAAGTGGATTAAAGCAAAGCGCCTGAAGACAAAGGGCTGCCAGGTTGTTTGACATGGCGCATCCCTGCCGAGCTCTCGCTGTGAGAGATGGGATCTTTCCCCCCACCTTCAAAGGAAGTGGCTGCCACAAGTCTAGTTATCTCGCATATCGTGTTACATCAGATTATGATTTTGTTATTTTGATGTGTAGCGATGGGGGGTAAAATGCAGGCTCACAAGGAGATGGCAGATAACACAATGATACAGTGTGTGACTCTGGGGGTATTTACAGATGTACACTTGAGCGTTTTAACAAAAAAAATTACCTTTTCTTTATTTATTTATTTATTTTTTAAATCTCTGATCTGTCTCCGAGCAAAACCAAGATAGGTTAAAAAAAATAATAATAAAAAAATAAAACCAGAACATGGATTTTAATCAACTATATGACACAAAGCACCATAAAGTAGATCCCATGAGACTGAAAGGATGACCATAGGTATCAGAAATACTATTATGTCAAATAAGAAATGGGCTCTTATGAATCTATGTTTCACCCAATAGAAGCAAAATGACAAAGAAAGAACTGGAAGCTTCATTGGGAGCAAAATGCATCCATAGATTTCTTCAAGGAAAAAGACATTGCCAAGGGAAAAAAAAGTTATTTCTGGATATTTCATTCAAGCATCTGGATTATATCCAAAAGGAAAAAAAAAAACAAAGGATGGTGATCTTATTACATCTGAAGCAAAAGATTATATCAGTTGACAAGCATGGCAGTGGTAGTGTGGTAGTCTGGGAGTTGCTTTACCTAAATACCATAAATACCAAAATTAGTGAAAAATTACTAAATATAATTTTGTTAATTATGTATTTGTTGTTAATTATTACATTAAGTTGAGTTTGATTGACAGTCTTTTTAGAAGGGTAAATGGTAAAAGGCCCAAAGCACTTTACCGTCACAGTCCCATTATCAAATATAGACGGATGTAACAGATAATTGGGCAATTTTTCAAAATAAAACATCTTTCAGTTTCCGAAATAAATAAACAGAAGTAATGCAAATTATTTATTCTTTCTGTGCGGCCCGGTACCAAATGACCCATGGACCTGTACCGGTCCGCAGCCCAGGGTTTGGGGACCGCTGGCGTACTGTACTGTGAAGGCATCACACAGCAATACCAACAATTGACACTGTTTGGGAGCAAAAAGGATGTCACCGTGACCTCTGAACCCCATGTCAATCATGTTTCGGTAGTCAATGGGGCTCAAAGCCCCGTGTAAAACAGACGCATCTCCGAAATCGTTTAAAAAAAAAAGGGAGAGAAACAGAAAACAGTAGCTGTTAACTATGAACATTATTTGGTAATAATTTAAGATTTATAGTTTTTTTTCTTTTTTTTCTTTTTCGTTTCAGTTAAACATTTTTTTCAATCTTTAACATTTCTTTCAAGTTTAAAACCCTTTTTTGACTAATTAACCTCCAAGTTAACAATGTGTGTTTTTGAGTTAAAAACTATTTTCCATTTCTTGTTCAAATCTAAAATATCTGTTTTGTATCCATTACATTGTGTTTGGGTCAAAACTGACCCATTTTCACACTTGAAAACAGGTCAATTTTGACCCAAACACATTAAAAGGCATAAATCTACAATCTGGTTTTTCATTCATGCTAAACTGATTTCCCCCCATACATTTAATCCATCAACTGACTATAATCCCACTCCACCTTTTTGTTATTGTCAGAGCATGTATTTTTGACAACGTACAGCACAAAAATCTATTAAGAGGCCAAATTCCCCAAGACTGATTTCCATCATCAATCTTGGCGGCGCAGCGCATGCCAGAAGCGATGCGGTGATGAAGTACTGCAATTGACTTTCATTGGGGCACCTTTTTCTCTGGCTGCTTTATCGAGCACTTGTCCATATACAAACTGCATTCCCCAGAAATCCAGGGGAAAACAAAAGCACGTCCAGCTGAGACGGATGAGTTACAAATCGAACGGTTACAAAACTTTTTTCTGCAGCTTCATTGTTGAAGTTGTTGGACAGCGGCATTAGAAAGGGGGTGAAAGTTGCGGACAGGACAGCAAAACAAAAGCAAAAGCTGCACTATCTCTGGATGGGATTGCTGCTTGAGCCCTGGGATTTTCAATTTCTCCCCCGTTATTTACCCCCCCTGTACCCGAGTGGCACTTCACAACAAAGGATTCAACACAATGCATCAGATGACTAAACACCTCTGACGCGTAACTGGGTCACCGGCTTGAAACTGTTTGCCGAGCGAACAACAGGAGAGGGGTTCGGCGTCCGTGGCGTCACGGCAAGCTGCTCCTTTTGGCAGACGGCATCATAAGATTAGCCTGAGGGGAAAGCTCAGCAACAGTTCGGCCTAGAAGTGGGGGTGTGATGAAAGACAATGTCGCTCCTTGTGATGGTGCTGCAACAACACAGCACGCAGATACTTCAGACAGAAAATGTCACTGTGGGACTTTAAAACGATGGCTTCTGATTAAGTGTTTTGATCAAGACTTCACCAGAAATCACTTAAACATATATTCTGTATGATATGTGAAATCTTTAGCATACTTTTAGCCAATTTTGACAAATCTGGACTGAAAACATGCAGGTTTTAAACAGATTCTTGCTTCTACTTTTAGTTTTTGGAACTTCATGATCATTTTTTTTTTATAATAAATAGCTTAAATCTCATTAAAAAGAGAAGGGGAAAAGTCTTTAGACACTAAAAATGCTTTAAGAGCCAGGACCACTTGAATCCTTTCATTTGAAAACCCATTTGTAAGATGTTAACAACCTCCAATTACATAATCCCCCATTTAAAATAAACATTTTGAGACCATTTCAGGATTTTATAAGTTTAAGTATGCTTGAAAAGCTCTGAGGTGATGACGTCACACGGTTCAATACAATATGAATTTGGTATTCTACCCGGCATCAGAATGGATTGGCTTTTGGCATTTGTGAGGCTCCGCGTTATATATTTTGGGTTTTCATATCTTTTTCGAGTCAGTCAGCATTTCACATATCATCTGTACCAACACTTTAGGCCTTTTTAACATCCCTTTGCAAGAAGTACAACATTTTATTAAGTTTACTTGAGTATAAGTATGTCAAGTATACTATAGACCTTCCATGTGTGGTGTAGGAAGTTCACTAACTGAATACTTCTTCAGACTAAATTGGGACATTTTAGGTTTATAGTATATTTATACTGCCTCACTTTTAGTATAGGCTAGCTACTTAGACTAGTTTTTGCTAAGGGATTCTTCAGATTCTTCTGCCCAGCGTCTTCAACCTAGCTTCATCTTTTCAGTTTTCCTATTCGAAGAATACCTTTAACCTTAGCTGAACACTGCGCTCCAACATTCAATAGAAAAGGGTAAAAAACATTTCACAGTCAACCAGCTTGCTCATCTGAAGAAATGCACAATGATCAATGATCTTGACTATTACTCTGAAAAGCTGTTATTGAGGCATTTTGAGCCCAATTTTCTGCTGTCAGTGAGATTATTCTCAAGTGAAAATGTGCAAGAGATTTACCAATCTCCCAGCGAGTCGACATACCAGTAAGTTCACTCCAAGGTCAGTGTTGAAACCTTGTTTGCAGCTTTCTAGACTTTAAATCTCTGAAGAATTTACCTATCACAGGATTCTACAAAAGCACAGATGTTTGTGGAGCAAAATTATCAGCGTTCCGGGGGGTTAGAGATTAGAAAAACGTGTAAACACATAAAAATCAAAAATAAGTGGCATGCATAGTGGGTGGGTTTCTCTCTTTTTTTTTTTTTTTTTTTTTTTACGGAAGATCAAAAGACACACATGAAATTACTTCACGCAACTCATATTGGTCATAAGTGGTCCATACCGAATTTGAGTTTTAATATGACAGACTTTTGGGAATTTTAGCATAAAGCATAAAACAAAGTTCCTTACATCATAACAAAAAACAATTAATTTCCTTCCAAAAAGATAAATTTGGTGTTATCGAACCCTTAAACTTTTGGATGGTCATCATTTATGACACTTTCATCCCGTCAACATCTTCCCAAATGAAGTATATTGAAGGAATATGAACCAGACCCTACATGCCCATTTCACACATGACATTTTGCCAAACGGGTAACGCCTTGCAATTTTCTCCACAGTCTCCTTTTTTAATAGGGCTTGATGCTAATGCCAATTTTCTAATTCAATTAAAAAAAAAATAGTGGTTTATTTTTTCAATATCCTACTCCAAAATAATTGTGGGGATACATTATTTTCGGGAAGAAGCTGAGCCCAAAGGGAAAGCCCTTGATCAACTGGTCAGTCTATATTCCTACTCTCACTGTGGTCATGAACTCTGGGTCATAACCCAAAGGATAAGATCTCAGACACACGCAGCTGAAATACACTCTGTTATCTGGTAGAAGTTTGGAGTGAAACTGCTGCTTCACTTCAGGGAGACGCCAGTTAACCCTTGTGCTATCTTAGATGACCCCACCCTTGCATTGACGTGTTCTCCCTACCATGACAAAGGTGGATAAAGGTGAAAAGATTTCATGTAATCCATGGACACCAGTAAAGATTACAAATCATTGAAGAAAAAAGGTTTCATAGCACTGTCTAGTGGGTCTAGATGACCCAACTCCCAATGGTAAAGTGCCTAGGATAGCATAAGGGTTAAGATGCCTCAGGTATCTCTTTAGGATGCCCCCTGAAAACCTCCGTCAGCAGGCATTCGAGGCATGTCTGACTAGGTGGAGGCTCTGACCCAAGATGCACTGGAAGGACTATGCCTTAGGGTTCCCCCAGTAGAACAGGAAAGTTTGAGGGAGGCCAGGGCATCTTTGCTTCAGCTGCCGCCTCTGCGACCTTGCCCCAGATGAGATGGATGGATGGACATAAAACAGTAAGCAAGGAAAAAGCAAGTGGCACTACTCTGGAGAAGCAGCTCAATTTTCACAATTAAAGTCTTGTGCAATCCGGTAAACTTGCTATCCTGTGGTTTTTATTGGGACGTTGATGGAGTATTCCATTTTTTCTCAATAAACCATTCCCCAGATGCTTGGTACTGTCACCTCAATCATGTCCAGGTCTCAATTGCAAGACTTCTGCTGTAGATGGACATAAAAAACATGAAAGAAACGTCAATCTGAATCGAATCAGTGTAATTTTTTGCTAATAAAGATCCTTTTGAAGAAAAAGAAACAAAAGCCAAGTCCCAATGTATAAAGGTAGCGTGTAAAGTTTATTTGAACTGTCCTGTGATGTGTACATAAAAGTCAGAACACTACACCAATTCTGCTGAAGGAAGCATTTAAAGTGTTCTTGAAAGTACGACTTTATCCAGAATAGCTGTTTGAAGTGTAAAATATCACAAATCAATGGACAACACCAAGTGATGGAAAATCAAATATTACTACTTAAATCTCATATTTGTATATGTTTATATTATCTTCAAATATTACTCGCATCTTTCACCCTTGGGGTCAATTTGACCCCAGGGATATTTGCCTTCAGAAAATGATTTACATAAAATTGTTAACCAAGTTTTTATGTGTTAGGCACATTGTTTATTTGTTGAATACATAAATAACCCCTTGATAGTGAAACAGATCAGTGGGTTGACCTGTTCTCTAGCGCCACCATCAGGCCAAGCTTTGAAATTATAATGAATGTATCTTGAAAAGTTTTCATTCAAATCTTCTCAAATTTATTGACAACCTTAATGACCACAAGAGTTTGAACCCTATTGGTTTTAGTGATGATACGACCTTTGCTGTAGCGCCACCATCAGGTTAAACTTTAAGTTTTAGAGTTATCGGATCTTGAAAATTTCATCCAAATCTTTTCTAATTTGGGTTATGACTCTCACAGAATAAAGCATATTGGTTGATGTTAGTGACCCCGTTTCTTTGTATGAACATATTTATTTACTTATTTTTATCTCCTTTTTGTGACATATTTGTGGTTGGTCACTGTAAAGTCTGACTAACCCCTCCTCTTTTGTTATCCGGGCTTGGGACAGGCAGTGGCAATGTTGAAGACAAAGTCATTATTGGAGCTCTTCATTTGAGAGATGAGATAAAACTTTATTTATGCCACGGTGGGGAAATTCTGTTGCCTGCGGCAGCAGTAAAGCGACGTTCAGCAAAGTAAAGTGACCTTCAAGTGTTACAGTTCAACATTATAATATATAGTATATATAACATAAAATATATAACCATCAATTGAAAATCTTTTACTTGAGATGATAATTTTAGAGGGGAGGCATGTGTAGTTGGAAAGACTTGGATGTGATCAACTCACAAGCCTACATTGGTTTCCTCATTTTGGCAGGATTTCACACCACACCACCAGAAATATCAAAGTTCTCGTAGGAATAGTTGTTTTTCCCACCCCCCTGTTATGTATCAACTCAAAAGTATCAACTCTGCACCCGCAGGTGTGGGGATGTTAGGTCACACACACAGACAGAAACGTTTTACACAGTCAAAACAGCCTGGGGTCAAATTGACCCCAGGCCCCAGAGGAACACCAATGTATGCAATATGTGTTTAGCACATTAAAAAAAATATATAATCTTGATAATTTTATGCTTAATCCGTTGTCCCCATCAAATTAGGAAAAGTCATGAAATATGAAGTAAAAAGAAAAAGGTTAACTATTATTTTTTTAATGACAAACATTGAATTGGGGTCAAATTGACCCTAAGGTTAAAGCCCATTTCGCAAGAAGCTTGCTATTTGATGTGATGCCACATGTTGTCACGGTAACCGCTACTGAGCCTGCACAGACCTCTTACCACTTGTTTTTAACCAGATGGAGTAAAAGTTTGTTTCAAAGAAACAAAGTCTACAAATAGTTTTTAAATCGCTTTTATTGTAAGAAATATCCACCATTAACTCTGATCATTAAACTTGATCAACATTTTATTTTATTATTAATAAAATGACTTTAAAACATATTTTCCAAGTTTCTGTTCAGGTTACAAACTGGACTTTAGGTTCAGTTCACTGATATAGAACATTGGGATATTTGGCCAAAACTTATTTTCAAGGTGTCCATTTGAATGGACACCAATCAGAATCAAGTATTCACCAATGTATGAGCCCAAATCATTAACCCTTTAACACACTTTAGATCCAACTTTGACATTTTTGAATTAAACATCCATCCATCCATTCAGAGTAACTTGGTTGCTGGGGCCTGTCCCTGCTACTGTTGGGCAAAGGTGGGGTTCTTTAAATTAAACCAACCTTTTTAACTTTTTTTTTTCCTCGATTCCAATAGATTCTCACGCAGAAAAATAGCAACTCTGCACTGATAAGCAGCACTTTACAGTACTGTTTACTCAATTATTAAAACCAACAGATTCTGACGCAGACAGAGGAAGCTTTTTATTTATAGATTGGACTAAATTGGACTACCGTAAATTGTTGTTTATCGGCGTGATGCTGCTTTTTTCCTCTTCAGAATACGTTGTAATTGCCTATAGGCTTGAAGAGTTACAGTCCTTTGAAAAGCATGCGTTTTTTTCCTGTTAAAGGGTTAAAGCCCCTGGCCCCATGTTGGGCAGTTGGGATGAGCTTTACTGCCATTACTTGGTTCTTAATGGCCAAATGTAATGTATTGCTCTAGAATGTTTACGGTTTTCCCAAAGGAGCTCCAGTGGTTAATGAAACTACTAACATACTAACTTGTTTGGTTCCGCCTTAACTGGAATCAACACAACTATGCAGATGACAAGTTACATCTTCCCACACGATGCTTTCAATTTTCTCCTGTTCCACAGTGAATGTGTGTAAGGACAGCTTTTGAATACTTCCCCTACATTAGACAAAATGTTTAATTCTGACTTTTTCTTCTTTCAGTTCTTTGTATGAAATCCTTTGTGTCTCGCAGCAGTTGTACGTTTTCTGTGCCGACGTCGTGTATCTCTGCCACTCGCTGTTCATTAAATGCCAGTTGAAAGCGCGGAGGCCTGAATTTTTTCATGTGTGAAGCAATAACGGGCTGCTGCTCACTTCAAAGAAGCCGGTGCATCTCCAGAAAAATAAAAAAGAAAAGAGGGGGGGGGGGGGGGTGATCGATATTGTTGCACAGAAGAGATGTTCTAATCTTGTGCTCTCATTTATGAATATTTATGACCCAGAGGCTGCAGGGACGCTGTAACATAGCATTTTATGAATAATAACTGGGTGAAAAATTATAGATTTTTCCGAGTTATCTTCGAAAACATTTTACTAATAAAGACGATGCATCATGGTGGTGCAAATGAGAGAGTGTCTGCATTAACGAAGGGAACACAAATACTAATATAGCAATAATGCACAGGGTTACTCTGAAGCGATGGCATTTTTTTTGTATTTTCTGCCTTTTTTTTTCAGGGTGAGGTGTCAAAACAGTTTTAATGAAAAAGTCTGTGCTTTCAGTTGAGTTGAGGCGTAAATACTTTTTCTAGCTGAAACAGACGCTGCTCAAAATGAACTGTAAATAGTCTCAGCTGGCTACTGGCGTGATGTTTAAGTTCCGATCCGAGCGTGTTTGGCTTTGTGTGCATCTCATGCAAGCGTGTAAACGACGCCCTTTATGCTATACTTTACCCGTTCCATCATTTTCCTGGGTACTGTTGCTACAGCGTTGTTCACGTTTTCACATGATTGCCTTCCATGTGATTTCAGCTAATCCACCGGTGAGTGGACAACCGCAATGCTTTGCAGGAGGCTCCCAACATCCGCAGTTATTAGAGCGGGTCCCGGCTCGCGCTGAACAAGAGCCTCTTAGTCCTAATGTACCACTGCTTTCATCATTGTTGTGCAAATTTATGCAGCAAAGTGCGGCAGAAAACCTCCTCGTGTCACCTGCTCTGGCTGAAACCTGTCATTCCAGCATCAGCTGCTTGAGATAAAATTGCTCTCTGGCTCCCAAGAAAACCCTCACAGGAAGATGCAGCACATAACCACGGTGACAGCAAAAAAGACACACAAAAAAAAAAAAAAAAACAACCAAGGAGGTGAGTCACTGCTCTGCAGCTGGTTTCACCTGAAATCCAGAAAAAAGTAAAGACAGACAGTTCTCCAAATGTAGAGTTTCTATGTTGTACCCAAGGGTCAGTGAAATAAATTCAGAGGAAGATTCACACACTGGGAGCATCAAACTGTGAGATTAAGAGACGTTATTACAGATTTACCAGTTATTCTGAATGTTTTTATTGATAAATGAATGATTTTCACAAGCTTTTATTCCTCTGTAATCATAAAAAGACTCTTTCAAACTTGGTCATCTGTATTTTTGACTATAAATTAGGCTCCATTAAGCAAACGTAGATATTTTTAAAGATGCAAGTTCCTTAAATTTCACTTTAGGATTCTAATAATTAGAACTGTAAGAAGTATCCGAATATTCGCGATCTATTTCTGATTATGAATGTTGGTGAGATCACTGATTTGCGATCTTCATAATTATAGTTGAGTTGGGTAAAGGTAAACTTCAGGCAATGTAATTATTGCTCTAAAAATGCAGAATAGTGTTAAGTATGTAAACTAAGCTGATCACGTTTTGTACTGTCAACAGACATAAAATCTTGGAAGTCGTGTCGGCAATGGTTCTCATTTTCAAAGTAAAGCTATCAAGTGTTTTTTGTAGACGAAAAAACAAACAAACAAGAATGACGTTCAGTTTCCTTAAAATTAGCTCTGGAAAAAACGTTTTAAATTTAATTAACATTTCGAAAAAAATACATGTGATGTGAAATTCACAATATGGCAGAAGTCTTGTGATCAATGTTGTAACTGCTAGCATGGCTGAGAACACGTCTGTAAAATGTCCATCATAAGTGTGGGAGTTTCTTGGTATTTTCCACTAAAGAGGGAAAAAAACTTTTATTTTGTAAAATATGTCTGTTGGAAACACTGCAGTCTGTTTGGATGGAAGGACTTTTCTAGGTTTACTGAGGTGTTGCTGGGGCTTCATTTACTTTACTCTTGTCATCGATCTACTGGAACTGTGGTCAGTGAAACTTTGAGGATGGAACAACTGTGGAGAACATTTTCAGGATTTGTTGTTAAATGATCCAAAGCAACAATGAGATTTGTGTTTATGTCTCCTGCTGAACTTAACCAGGAAGTTGACGAAAAACAAGTTCCATTTCCTCCTGTCTGAATCTTCCTGTTTGTTATATCTGGTTGATTATGATCTCCTGTTCTAAATAAAGGTTTAAATGGGGATTAAATACATGTTATTTGAATTTTCATACATGCAGTACAGAGGCATACATATGCCAACCATTCAGACTTAGTACTAGTAAGAATAAACTAGTAAAACTAGTAAGAATTGTAGTCTATCTGTAAGTCATTGATCCTAATTTTTGAATCGACTATGTAATGATCCATACTGCTACTAATTTAGAAATCAGTTTATTTATTTTATATATAGAGCTGGTTGTTTTACCTTTAAAACCTTTTAGTTTTATCACAAAAGCAATCAGCATGCAAAATGTAAACAAAACACAGAACTAACCTGAAACTGCATCCATATGTGTTTCATTCAATGCATTTAGGTTTTAGTCAGTCTAAACAGACTTAATGTGGATTGAATGTTTATAGTCGCTGAGCTAAATTTCATAAATACAAAGACACTTTTGGTTTAATTAAACTAATGTCTTTTAAAATCTACTTTTGGAGGACGTATATAAAGAAAATTAAGCTGAAAATTGCATTTCTGAGTAGTTCATTCATATTGTTGTGAATCCAGAGCAGAAGTGTTGCGTAGAAAATATGCTGGGCAGGCCACACAAATCCCTGCTTTCTTATGCCTCCTCTTGTAGACTTCCAGATCCATGTGCATCTGTTTTACTCGTCTGAGTGGCATCTTACTTAAAACAGCAATGTTAGACTGGGAGAAGGAGGGGCTGTAAACTACAAGAGAGCAACGGGAATGGGGGCGGGATTCCTTTGCTGCAACGGTCCACCCACACATCAGAGGCTAACGAACCCTGCTCTGCTGAAACTATGTCCTATAAAACAACACACACTTTTTAACATTTTAGTTTAGCTGAAGACATCATAATCATAATTAAAAAAAGACCACTGGGAACACTTTGAAAATAGACCAAAAGAGGATATTTTTTTGGGACTATAATTTTTATTGTTTACGGATTAGAGAAATAAACAGGCAAAAAAAGTCTTTAGTCTTGCTCGTAAGAAATACATTTTTTGATTAAAGATAAACCACTTTTGTGAAACTTGCACTTAAACTATTTTAAAAAAAACAAAGTCTATTTAAAGAATTGTGTAAAGTGGCGGCTGTTGGTGTAACCTATTCAGAAAATTAAGAATCAATGTTTGTCTTTCCACTTTTTAAAACGTGGGCTAAAATGCTAATTGCTTCTATCCTCACTTTAATGATCTCTGTTTATTAACATATTTTTTTATTGTCTTGTCAGAAAATATGTTTAGGAAAAACAAATTAGGGTTTGTATCATTGCACTGTAATTACAGGCAACCAATTGTGTTGAGCTTTATCGTGTCTAATATCTTCAGCGACTTCCTGCTTTTTCGGCATCACTTCACCCTTTAGGTGAAACAAAGAGTTTTGTTTGAAGAAAAGGCAGAGATTATTCATCTCCCCTGCTACGCCTTTTTGCATGCCATAAACCATGTGCGTGCATACAAATTAATAAACATTTACTTCTGGATGTTGCCTGAATTCATTTGGACACGGCGCCGCGTGCTAGATCACTCTAAACTGGGAGGTCACGGGTGTTGTCGCATGGGGAATCCAATTAGAAAAAGGAGAATTATTGCTGGTCAGGGGATTGTAGAAGACGAGAATCTCCCAAAAAACAGAAATCCTGAAGCCAGTTTTGTGATGCAGGGGCAAGTCTGCAACACTGATGGGAGCAGCAGGAAGCCAACCAAAAGCCATTTGGACACGAACATCCATGCAAATACACATCTGCACTGTGGAGGACTGATAACACAGAGAAAATGCTATTTTCTGTCCAGGTGCCTACTGAGTTAATTAGTGCAGCGATGGCGCACCGCTAAGAGGCGGGCGGCACAGCCAAATGCTTGTTCTGTATGTGGAAATGACGGTCCCCCGTTTCACTTATATTGCAATTCTTTATTTCCTGTTTCAGTTACAGCTTCTGTTTATATTCTGTACAGCACTGAAGGCACACAAAACCCAAAGAGAGAACAGAACATAAGTATATACAAAATATACAGAATAAATAACCTAGTTGAGTAGAAAAGCTACAGAGTGTGTGCTTACATGGACTTCAAGGGTATGAACGAGTAGAAATCCCCAACAATAAGACATGTCAATCGCCAGCTGTGCACCTCTTTCTCTGAATCGGAGGTCAAATAATGGTCTGTCGCGTTAACAGAAAGCATAAGTGGCTTGTTTCTTCTGGCAAAAATAAGTTTAGCAGGATTCTGTTGATTGTCATGCACCATCTAATGGCATTTGATTAGTGCTAGGCCTTTTGACAAGACTCTCCTGGTATATGTGTGCATATACCAGTAGATCATATATATATATATTTATATATAATCTACTGAACTCCCAAGTGCTTTTTCATCTGACTGACACTGCTTTCTGTGAACACACTACCAGCTGATAAAAAAAATAAGTTTCTCTCGCTGCGGCTCGTTCTGGATCCATCCTCACACCGGAGGACAGAAGTGGAACCGCACTCCTATCGCACTCCCCCCAATGTTCGCTTGGCAATTTACTGACTCTACGGCACTATGAGCATTCATTCTGGTTCTAGCATGAAAGCTGCCTTAGGTTGACGGAGGGTGTAATCGGGTCATGGCCGGAATCAGGATAGACCGATTAAGCAGAAATTCTGGGTCAAGCAGTGATTGAAATTCGCTCACTTGGTTCCAAAACATCTGCTTCATCCTGCAGGCGGGAGGTGGAGGAGAGAGGTCGCCGTGTGGATCAATTCATTTGGCTGCTGGATGTTTAATCACAAGTAAAAAGCTGATTGAGTGGATTTCACAGTGGGCTTTGACCCGGGCCTGCTTGACAGTCTCTTCTGTAAAACATGACGCCCTTCCAGCAGCTACATGGTGTGGCTGTCGGCACGTTCAACCCAACAAAAGAGCAAACCAGTTACATTCTGTGCTACAGTTAAAGAGATGTGCCAATACTATATATGTATTTATATATTTCACACTGTGGGAATCCCAAGAGGGAATCAGGAGAAGGCACTTGGTTCAAACAGGTTTGTTGCTGCTTGAGTTCAGTTAAACGCAGTCTGATGCTCCAGAACTTCTAAGTAGTCTGGTTCGGTGTGCAAGTTGGCCTTCAGTTCAAAGTACTCGTTTTTCATTTGCTCCAGCATGACCTTGCGTGGTCTTGTGTACATTATGGCCTCCATTAGCTTCAGCTCCTCCTGGTGCCCCGGGCCCTGCAGGTCCATGGCGGGCTGGAGCTGTGACATGTTTTTCCTGAAGTATTCGGTAATTCCAAGCTGCTGGAGCTCCTTCTCCCCCCTGTCCAGAATGTTCCTGTACAAGGAGTTGGGATTTCCAAGAGTCATAAACTCCGCCTGGCACTCTCCGCCCATTGGCCTGAACTTGGGGCAGGGGTTTCCCGTCAGAGGGGACGTGTTCTCCCTCTCCATGATGCTCCTGCAGACGTGATGCTTGGGGCCAGATTCATCGTAATCCAAAGTGTCGTGCTCCTTGTGTTGGGAGCAATACGTGGGGTTGCGGCAGATCTGCACAATAGGACTGTGCGATCTGTCTTCATACAGAGTGGCCGACCCGGTTCTCTGCGTCAGGGTGTGGTGAGTGGTTTTCTGTCCATACATGCTGTAATGCAAATGGATGGGGGAACTGCTGGTGGTGTTGGGGTTAGGCTGCTCCTCTGCTGCCTTTTTCTTCGCCCTGCGCCGCCGTCTGTGCACCATAAACACCACCAGCCCGGCTGAGCAGAATATAATCATGAGGACGAAGATGAGAAGGCTTAAGATGAGCACAGAAAGCGGGATGGTGTCTGTTAGGGAAATGAACAACCCGCTGCTCCCGTCAGGCCCCAAAGTGGCTGTTACACTCTCCTCACCGCTGGGAGGCACCGGGTGGTAGGTCCCTAACCCGGGACAAAGCGCCTCGTGATAAAGACTTCTAAGCTCGCTCTCCATCACTTTCTTTGGAGTGTGACACAAAATTGAGCCCACCACTGTGTCTTTCCGCAGCTTCTCCACCCATTGTTTAAGGCTGAGCAAGTCACAGCTGCAGTCCCAGGGGTTGTCCTCTAAATAAATCTGCTCCAGTGAGTCGAGTTGATCGAGCACGTTGCTCACTGGCAGATGCATGAGCAGGTTTTTTCTCAGGTTTAATTTGGCAAGGGGCACGTTGCGAAAAATTTGCGCTGGAAGAGAACTGAGCTGGTTATTATTTAAAGACAAAAGTTTCAGGTTTGGCAGGGGATTAAAAGTGCCAGGAGCAATCTCTTTTAAGAGGTTGTATTCCAGATAAAGATTTTCGAGGTTGTGGAGTCCCACAAACATTGTGGAGAACAGCTTTTCTAGTTTATTTCCATTCAAAAACAGCTTTTTCAAGCTGCTCAAACTAAGAAAAGTTTCGTTATCGATGTAATCAATTCTGTTGTTGGATAAGTTGAGGGTCTCCAAACTGTCGTACGTGACAAAATCGTATTTCAAAAGTTTCTGGATCATATTTCCTGTCAAGATCAGTTTGGTAGGACTACGCTGAGTAATTCCAATGTCTGAGACCTTTTGGATCCCTCCATCCTGACAGTGCATCAAAAAGCCGGACACAGGATGATTGTGGCAGGAACAGTGACTTGCGCAGGGACTACCTGGAGAGTGGGATGGTGTTGGGACCCTAGCATCATCTTTGGCGTTGTTCAGTTTGGGAATCTGAAACGCTTTGGATGAAGGAGTAACAACCATATCCAATGACTTTGAGGGCTCCTCCAGGTTGATATCCGCGTGGGACGGACACAAAACGTCCCGCTTGACTTTAGCGAGGATGCTCCCTTTTAGGTTTTGCGGTGCGCTGCAAACCACATCCCCGATAGCAGACTGGGATCTCATGTTTTCCATCCAGATTTTCAAATGTAAAATATCACAGTCGCAGATCCAGCTGTTGTCCTCCAGGAGCAGCTCCATAATCCGGCCAATGTGCTCCAAGAAGCCCACGTACGGCAGCGTCTGCAGCTTGTTGCCTCGCAGGTCCAGGTGCGTAAGGGGCACAAAGCGGAAAATGTTGTTAGGTAAAAACTCAATGGAGTTGTCATTGAGGATCAGGACTTTGAGGCGGATCAGTTTGTTGAAAGCCCCCGGTTCAATGACCTGGATAAAGTTTGTGTCAGCCTGAAGAAACTCCAGATTCACCAACCCTTGAAAAGTGTCCTCTTTCAGGGTGACAAGGAAATTGCTGTTTATGTGGAGCTTTTTCAGTGTTCCCAAGGAGCTGAAGACCCCTGGCTCCAGCTCTTGTATGCTATTACCCCCAACATGCAGGGAAAGGGCACCCTTAAGCCCTTCCATTTCCTCAGTCCGAAGCTCAACCAAGTCATTTTTATAAAGGTTCAGGTGGAAGGGGACGCCTGGGGGGATTTTGATTTGGGAGATTTTGCTGATGTTCCTTTGCTCGCAGTTGAGATGAAGGATGCCGTCTTTCACCTCACATGAGCACAGGGAGTCACAAGACTCGCTAATGGAGGATGAAGCCTGTGAGGGATGGATATCTTGGGATCGGGCCGCCGTTAAAAACAAGCTGATGAAAATGATACAGCCCTGCATTGCGGTCTGAGACGTCTGTGGATAGAGAACAGAAGCAGGGGTGGGGGGATGGGGAGAAGTAAAAAAGAAAACTGTGTTATTATTCTTTTAGTTGAGACATAAGTCAAAATAAAACATTTACATAATAAAGTTCACAAACTTTAACCAGATGAATGTCCTTGAATGAAAAGTCCTATCCTTTCTGAATTATACAGGTGGAAAGAAAAACACCTTTATCCTGGATAAAGGTGTTTTTGACCTTTTTGCAGTGCAAAATATAATACAATTCCACATCACCTAAACACCTCATTTCCTAAAACCTTTGGTTTGAAAATGTATAAGGGTTGTTTGTTTTTTTTCCCTGAATTGTTATCCCGCGATTGTGTTACAAGGCACGGCATCTACATGGCAGCAAATACTTTTAAAAGGTCGAAAGTGGAGACTAAGACGTTTCCACTGACTCACTGCAAGATAATACCACATATAGGGAGACTTATTTGACTTATTTCTCCACCCCTTCCACATGCTGACTCATCTGACTAGAAGACTTTCTCGACGTGACTCACCCAGGGCAAAAATCGCCTCAAACCATGTCAAAGAGTCACCAATTATGCTTATTGCACGCGACTGTAAGAAGTGGAGTACATCAGGCAAAACTCTCCACTGTCCACGGGAACTGCAGCCTATAAGCACGCTTTCTTTTTATGATAACAAGGAGAATTGCTGTGAAGTGATTTTAATGATAAGCAGCCTCAGCACCACATCCAAATCCATTCCAGTAAGTTGACTAAAATCACAGAGGATGAAAGGATAGATCCCTCGGAGGGAGCTGGTGAAGAGGCGCACGCATCTTTTTCAGAGATGATCCAGATATTCACTGTTCACTAACAGAATTCTTCAAAGAGCAACCATGAGGGAAGATGACAGCTCTTCTTGTTAATGAATCTGATTAGCATCTGGGAGGCTTCACTCCAGCAAGACTAGGCCAGTTTGGTTTAGCTGAGTTTGTCAGAGAAGGAATTCTCTCAGTCCTGGTGTGTCTGACACCCTGATGAACATGGGCTGATGATGGGCTTCATTCATGTTGAAAGTATTCGAGGACGGCACTTCTTCATTACTTGGAGCAGTGTTTTATATTGACTCCAAAATGTGGCCTAAAGGCTGAGTTGATTTCCAGCACCTCTAAACCCCATATTTTTAAAGTATGCAGCCTGATCTTTCCCCGTAGATCTGCCTATTCCTTTCATTTACACCTTTACGTAATGCCTCATTACATTCCTGTGATGTCGAGCCGAACAGCATTATTGAACAAAACTAAGCCGTGTCTATGAGGTCTATAAGCCTACACTCCAAGGTCACCTAGAGCCTCCCGGCACCAACGCTCCAACTCAATAAATGTTGATTATTTAGCTACAGAACACCATCTACAGAAAAAAGCATTCCCTGACCTCCTCTTCCTCCTTCATTCTTGTACCAGGATTACAACATCAGACAAAGCACAGCTCGGTAATTAGTAGTGTATTTTCAACTTCAGGAGCACAATAAGTAAAACACCTACACGTGGAATTTCTCAAAACAGATCTTCTTTCTCCAGATGGTGTGTGGACAAGAAAAAAATCCCAACACAGCAGCTTCCAATGTGTAGGTCAACAGAGTTCAAAAAGCAGTATTAAACAACAGTTAAAACGATAACAAAGAAAATAAAGTATATACATCCCACAAAGGAGAATTTTTTTTATTTTTTTTTGTCCAGACAGAATTATGACACAAAGTCAGTCATATCGGAATAGAGCGGTGATGAAAAGGCCTGCAGCACAATTTGCAAGATTTGCACTGCTTCGACCTTTTGCACAAAACCTCTTTCAACATTAGCTACGTGCGCTAGTATGGGGCAGCGACAATCCAGTGTGAACACCAAATACTTTAAGTGCGTTCAAGAACAAGTGGTTAGTACATTCTTGAATGTAAGAATGAGCCATTTACTATTTTATTTGCAATGGAGTACGACACCAAGGGTTCTAATCCCCTAATTTCATAAAGGAAACATGGGCTCTACCTTATGTAACATATAGGAAACCCGGTTATTATTGGGCTCAAATAAAAAGAGACCAACATGGTCCCTAAGAAGGATCTTCAACTGTCCTTGTTTGTAGTTGAAACTAAATAATCAGATTTGTCAAACCTGGGAGATTACTGCTGTTTATACACATTTCATTGTGTATCTACAACTGTCTCTTCCTAGAATCTGATGGTAACACCTGAAGCTCTCACCTTAACCCAAAGACAATATGAAACAGAAAACAAACTATTAACACACTCTATTATGGTAACAGTTACATTTTGCTAAAGAAATATGCAGCTCCAAGCGTTCTGTCCTCCATATTTCAGACAGACTCTGCTAACTGATCCATTTTTCAGGCGGTCAATGTTGCGTGGAACTCAGAGTGACGGGCACAGGACATAAAACTCTTGTGATGCCAGTCTGCCTTTGCTCTCTCGTGGGTGCATTCAGATGCACGTATCTTTCTGTTTAGACAATTTAATTAGATATCTAGTAGAATCCAATGAGATCTCTTATCATGCATGCAAGGCTGACATCATAAGCCACACAAGCCTGAGGAGGGTAAGACAGTAAAGTCTTGAAAATCATTTACAAACTACTTATCACACATGGGCACCGTCTGCAGACACTGTAACATGGGCGATGGGCACTGCCCTCTTATCAAGCCACAAATGGCATGTTCTCACTTCATTTCATCCGGCTTTAAGAGGCATTGTTGCCGCACAGCAAGGTGCTTCGTGACACCATGGGACTCCTATCGTGAGTGTAGTGCCTCTTCATGGGTATATCATGTCACAGTGACACAAGTCACTGGAAGTCAGTAAACAGACATTTTTAATGCATCTCATGTTGTAGTAGAACACTAACTAATGCAAAGTTTATAGAAATGCTTCTTGAATAAGATGGTCAAGTATTTCTTAACAAACTGTATTATTGACAGAGTTTGAGTGGGCTGGTGAACATTTATAATGGAAGTTAAGTTCATGACCCTGACTCCAGGATGGTGCAGCAGCCTTGACAACTAGCATCTTTACAAGCACTTTATCATACTTTTTTTCTCAATTCCACCTTATTTTCAGTCTTCGTCTTCTTTCAGCTCACTACCAAGTGGATAAATTATGTTTGAAACATTAGATAAATGGTCACGACTTGTTTTTTTGTGGTCTAATTGAGAGCCTCTGCTGCATACGTTTCTGCTGAAAAAGTCACAGGACGCTACTTATTTAGCTGCTCCTGACAACTTCCCTCCCTTTCTGATTTATTTCTTTTCAATAAGACATGGACTTTCAGACCATTTGATATACTGCAAGACTGAACCATTGGCTACACATCTGCAAAGCAAGAGTGCACAGTTCCACAGCGAGCAACACATACGCCCTTGCTTTCCATTGATTTTGCACGCTTCACGGCGGTCAGAGCCCTGCAGTACAGCAAGTTTTTCTCATCCCAACATTTGTCATAGTTTAGCTGTGAATTGACACACTCATGGTGTAGGTACAGTGTACGACAACAACATGAAAATGGATTTGAACCCAACGTGCTTGCTACCAGTCAACAGTTTAGTGTATTCTTCTTAGAGAAAGAACATAGGAGTCGTGTTTTGTGCTCATCACTGTCAGTGGAAGTAATGTATGCTGTAACCACTAAAAACCCATAAAGCAGAAGCATAATTCCTCATTTTGTAGCTCATGTACCAAGGACTTGTTATCCACTGCGGACCTTGACACCTACAGCCTTTTGTCCAACCAAATTAAGTACATTTCTAGCATAAAATTTGTCATGGATATAGCAGACCATTTCAGTTTCTTGACTTAATTTTAAGAGCTTCTTATCCAACTAAGAATCTTCTGACCGTCGTACTTGCTATTGCTGGGCTGTTTGCGGTCATGGTGATCAATGTCTCTTTAGAAATATGAACTATAAAGAGTAATTTATCTAAGCTCCCTTACCTGACTGCAGATACCATGTTGAAACATGTTTTAAGGGGTTACATTCTCCATGTAAAATTGTGTTAAAAATAAATAAATAAAATTACCGATATCTCAAGAGTTTATCAAAATGTATATTTAAAATTTATATTAAAAAATGTTGGATAACATTTTTTTAGACAGAGCAAAGCTAAAGTTAGCAAAAGCAAGGATGTTAGTGTTTTAAGCAGTCCACTACTAAGAATATAGAAAGGGATTACACCACAGAATAAGTAGAGCGGTGATTAAACACAAACTTTAGCAAAGTAAGACTAACATTTGGCTTTTCTTGTTCAGAATAACTTTTTTTGTGAAACAATACACGCTGTTTAAAGTCTTCTGATACTCTGAGGTTTTTACATGTAATGTTTGCCAAAAATCTCAAAGGTATCATTCAAACTAAGAACAATAGTGAATAAAGGCAACACCTGGCGGCCAACCGAGGCCACAGCAAGCTTTTAGGGAACTGAAACGGCTTTAATAATCCCATGCATAAACAGTTCAGAAAGACAAGAGGGGTCATACATCTTTTGAAACTGAGACTGTTTTTTTTTTTTTTTGAACACCTAGAATCAAATCAGATATTCATCCTTCTAAAATGATCCATTACAAATCATCAATCGATTTGTCCGAAACCAAATGACTGTTAGTAGCAGCCCCATCCACTAAAGCAGGAGCTATAAGCCTTTTGCTGCTCATCGTTCTCCCCGTACTCTGCCATGCGGAAAAAGATCCCGTTGGCTGTGATGAAGGCAGCGAGGCTTTTGCTGCATGTTTCGCAGGAAGCTACATGGCTTGCATCTTAAGAAACACCTTCAGTGGCTTGTTTAAATAAAAAGTCAGCTGGAAAGCTTTCTTGGGTCTCATGAGTCATGCTGATCACTTAACAAGATGTTGGTGGTAACATACAAGCGCGATAAAGGATAGAAACTCACATCTATATGAAAACAAACCGTTCACCTGACCCTCTGCTGTATCCATTTTATTAGAGTCCTAGCTCATTGTTCTCTTCTGGCAGTTTCTGATAGAGAACATATTCATGATAGAACTAATAATAGAAGCACAAGAGCTGCATGAGGATGGAAGGCGGGGGCTTACCTCCCCTGGCAAGTGTGATTTAGCAGGCTTGCATTTTAAATGGTCTGTTTAACTAATATGCAGTAATTAGTTCTACAGAAATGAGCAGACAGAGTACACCAGTGTGAAGTGGCATCAAGGTTGTGTGTTTTTTACGAAGACCCATTTGCAGCTAACGTGTATATTTCCGCCACCTACTTCTCTTGTCCCTTTAAACCACGACACTTTCCGTGCTGTAGTGAGTCACCAGGAGGACTGGCAGATTGGAGGTAGATTTGCTCAGAAAACACAGATGCAGACGGTCAAACGGACAACAAGAAAAGCAAACATGCATAGAAGTAGAATCAGCTTCAGTCTACCTTCGGCGTGGTGCAGAATGTGATTATTAGTCAAAATGACCTTCGAAAACTGAACTTCTTTAGGGCTCAGTTCTGGCTCAGTTTTAAAAACCATACACTTTTTGGCCTCAAAAATCATGCGTTTTTGATTTTTGTTTGGTTTTCTTCAAAACACTGACCGATGTACACTTAAGTTACGTCCTGTTTAATACATTTGGTAACTTTGAAGTTGAGCCTGTTTTGATCTCTTGAGGAGCAACTGTGTGAGGCTGTGGAGGATACAATGCAGTCCTTCAGAATAAAAGACAGACCAATCATTGACGATCGATCTCCCTGTTGCAAAGCAAAAGACGTTAAATGCTTCACATCTGGATGTCATTTACAGTTTTCATGTATACAATGAAACTGATATGAACGAGTAGAAGTATAAAACCAAGAAAGCATAACTTTCTATAAAATGACCTGACAAATATACGAGAAACAACCCAAAAGCAGGATATGGTGAACCAGCAGGTAGATAATGACATTTACCTGATTTTAGTTCATTTAAAATGGGAAAACATTGACTGGACCCTATCCTGCAATACACTTTAAACACTTTTTTAACCCTTGTGCTATCTTAGATGACCCAGTGATGAAAGTCAGGCAAGGAAAAAATCCCTGAACTTTTCTTTGAGCGATATGGCGGGCACAGAGCGAAATTTTGGAAAAATACGTGGTCTTAGATGCATTCTGGTGCATTCTGGCAGCTAGTTATTCACTTCTTTATCAAGAAACTAAGACTAATTGGAGCATCATGATTTGTCATTCAAACCCCTAGTTTGACTCTCCATTAAGGACTTGCTGGTCCTAAAAAAGAATTTGGAAAATTGCTCAAAGTAACACAATCCTACAATCTACGCTTTTCCTTAAAGCTGCAAAACATACAATTGCTAAAATATAGTAACATCAAAGCCCCAAATGGCAAAAAGAACACCAGTAACTATGGTATTCTATGACAATACCGCAGTTATTTATACATTATTTCTGCTTTAGAAATGACTGATGTACAACATTCACTTGCACTGTTTTCTCAAACTATAATTACATCAAAATATGGGATCTGCTTTAAACTATAATTCTATAACATAATACATCAGTTCTTTAACACCAATACTAAGTAATCTGGGAAATATCAATACAAACTAAACTAAACATTGTAAACATTATTTTTTAAGGGAGTGCGGGTCCAAACCATCAAATACTTATAATTAATGTCAACTATACTGAACTAAATCATGGTAATTAGTAAATACAAATAAATTAGATAGAGAAATGTATTCAAAATAAAAACTGAAACTCAAAACTAAAATTGAAATTATTTCAAAATGTGGTTTTGAGATTATTTTACACAAAAAAGTATTTGACCTACACTACCTTAAAAATCTTTTTTTTCCAGCCAAGACCACTTCAATGTGTTTTTTATCGTCTTCTCACAACTTGGGTCGTGACCACGCTCAATAATGACGATGCCCGCCATTATTTTAACACAAATTTGATCGCAAACTCTTCAGATGTGTTTGTGAAAGTTTAGCGTGGGTCCGCCAGTTTTGGTCTCTAGGGAAGCAAGTCACGCTGACCACGTGGTGCAGACAGAGCCAATCAGACCCGTCAACGCATCCGAAAGCAACTAAAACGTCCCGTCATTGGTCAATTAGGCCGGGAAGACGAGAGATGGCCACGACCATAGAGGAAGCGATCTGCGGAGAAATATAGAAAATAAAGCTAAAATTAGCTGATTTCAGACCATTTTTTGATCCGGAAAGCGATTTGTCCGTAGAGATCAGGTCTTTATTTCCCGGAAAGTACGTTCGGTTTGCTCAAAAACCCGGATTTCCGGGAATTCCCGGAAGACTTTCATCACTGATGACCCCACCCTTACATTAACGTGTTCTCCCTACCATGACAAAGGTGGATAAAGGTGGAAAGATTTCATGTAATCCATGGACACCAGTGAAGATCACAAATCATTGATGAAAAAAGCTTCAGAGCACTGTCTAGTGGGTCTAGATGACCCAACTCCCAACGTTAAAGTGCCTAGGATAGCACAAGGGTTAAAGTACCGTAATGTAAACGATCGGTGAAAGTGAATTGCACTTTAAAACTCTGTGGGGTTGTTTTTAATAGACAAACTATTTTTGTATTCTGTCATTTCAAACTCTTTCTTGACTTTATATTAGGGCCGGGCGATAAAATGCTTATTAAATATATCCGAATATAACTTTTTCTCAATAGATCAGGGTCTACCACAATAGACTATTATTTTTGAAGGCTCCGAAATTAACACTCGCCAGTTTCGAGCATTTTATCCTTTTTGGCGAGTAAGGGTTAGATGCCACATGGCGATGTTTGCACAAACTTAGTCTTGTTTATTTGCCCTCATTTTGGTGGATTTCATTTGTCCTGTTCTGTACCCGTCTGTACGCGAGATAAAGAAACGCACACAAGATGATGCTATGATAACGAGCTTTTCCATCTGCCACCTACGTAATTGTAAAGACGGACCGGTAAAAGTTGGACACTATTTTCACGCTCAGCCTTTAAAACGCGGTGGATAAATAAAACAAGATTGATTCACAGGACATTCATAAAAAACTGTATTTTATAAATATAATAACAGAATTGAATTTACTGTTTTTGCAGTGTCTTTGTTGCCTTACAGAGCTGGTGTTACACCAAAAACGGTGACCTGTCAGATATTGTGCTGAATCCTCCTACCTCTTTCTCTCTTCAGAGACCCTTAATGTTAATGGTGTATAATAACAATAATTCAAAACATTATACTGTTTTCAGGCCGTTTTTTTTATGATTTAGTATAAAATGTAATCACCTGGAGGCAAAATTAAATCTGCTCTTGTTTTCTTAGCATGCTTGAATTTGAGTTTACATGTGTGAACAGACGCGTTCATACATTTTCATTTTCTTCAAAAAATTCAGAAGGTAGAAGATACATCTGTGTAAAATAGTGTTGTAATTTGGCTAGTAAAAAATATGTTTGTAAAAATCTACCAGCCAACTTGGCAAGAAGGGTTAAATGAACTGTTCAATGTGCTATTTTTGTCGTTACATTCAACGATTAATTAATGCCTAATCTGTTGATCTCCAACAAATTGCTATAGTCTGACTAAAGGTTGAAGGTGTCATTCAGTCCCCTTGATGGTGTACAAAAAAACAGGAGCAACAGCACGATGTTGAAAAAGGCTCCGCTGACAACAGCAATCATTGTACTCAGAGCGGTCCCACCAACTGGGACAAAAATGCCCCAGGAATGACAGTTTTCATTATGGCCCAAGTAACACGCTCTAGTTCTATACTTTTGAGAGGAAAAAAAATAATGTTGGGCCACTTTTCATTGCACTAAATCTATTGAAACTAAAGTAAGGAGTAGTTATGCTTTTATCTATCAAAACATATACAGTCAATAGAGTTTAAAATGTAGTGGATGAACCTTTTTGACTTTTAGCAAAATTATTTAGCCATTTTAAAGTATTTAACTCAATTGGCTCAAAATTTTCAATACTTCAACTTAAGAGTAGGTCAAGCTGTGTTAATTCAAACACTTAAGGTGGACAATATAGTGTGCATTCAATAGGCTTTGTATCATGTTCGCTTAGAGGGAGGCAGCTTTAATAGAACCACGGCTCTTGGTTTAAGAGTTTATGTCAGATAATAGTTCTATTTTATGGATTCTAAAAAGAACTATACTTGTTTCGGATAAACTCATCACGTATTTGTTTTACTTATTAGACAAACTACAACATTGTGGTAGGAATATAAGAAAACTGATAAATTAGGACTATTTTTGCCATCTGATTTTATTTTCCACTGACTTCATACCATTAAAAGCTTGTCAAAACTTTATCAACTGAATCACTTAGTTTCCAAGCCTTTGGATTTCAGTAATCCTACCTTATATCCTGTTGTGGAAACATCGGAGGTCAAAAGATTCACAAAAGTCACGCACTTTCTATTCTGATTCAGTGCTGCTCTGCCCTCTGACTGTTTATTCACTAGACACTTCCATAATTCATTTCTGTGTCATACTGGGATCAGCTTAAGTAGGTTTGTGATGCAGAGGGGGTAGACCTGAAACTCCACCCGGGTGACGCTCCAAGCACACTGATTGAAACCTGTGAAAGTTCAGTCGATGTCAACCTCAGAAGATGTTTCCCTAATCTGATGCACCAGAAGTTTAAAGTCCATCTGGACATTAAGGTGTTTTTTTTTTTTTTTACTTCTCTATTCTCTTTGGTTCTCTCTCTTTTTTTTTCTTTCTTTTTGTAGAAACAGCAACTAAGATTCTTTAAAGCCTTTTCTAGAGTTTTCAAGGTTTTAGGTTAAAAAAAAAAAGGAAAACACCAACAGAGTACCAAAAGCTAGTGAGGGCAAACCAACAATATTAAAGGATCATAAAACCCTTTTTAATTTATAAAATGAGAATTGACCAAGAAGTTTTATTGACTTGGTGATTGAAGGGTAAACTGGGAGACCTAAAAGACCAGGACAATTCTTTCCTAGCACACAGTAAACCCAGCTACTTCAAAGAAAATAGTTTTCTCATTGTTAATGTTTTACAAGCCCAGGTACTATAGCTGTTTTTAATTGAAAGTCTGATGACCTGACAGCTAGAGAGGCGCAAAGTGACCTGCATCTTCTGCCTGAGACCTTTCAAGACCAATTAGGTTGGAATACAGCAGGGGCAATTAAAGAAGCCCGATGGTTTCGAGCTTCAGTTAAAACCCATTATCGGACGTGAAGCTTCAAAGACAAATGCCACCGGCGTAGACCGTAACATCACCCATAAGTCCCTGTTTGCTGTTGACACAGATGACCAGAATTGGAATGCCTCAAGATTATCAAACGCCGCGGCACGTGTGGTAATCACACGTGATTTTGCTGCAAGAAAAAAGGAGTTGTGAAGCAAACAAAGGCAGTGTGGGGTTTGGCAACTTGTCCAGCAGCTATGTAATGTAATCTTGTCTAACAAAAATGTTGACCAATTAGCATAGCTAGGTAACCACTACTGACAACATAAAGATTTATTTTTCAAGCTGTGGGAAAAGCCCCAACACTAATATTAAGAAAAACAAAGTTAATCCAGTAATTACAAAGACATTATCATGTTGCTGAGTAGGCAGAAGTATTAAAAAACATTAACATTGCCATGTTGATTGACTGGAACTACCATAACCTACAGCTGAGCTCTGCAGGGACTTTCTCTTAGTTATCTTTGTAGTCCTGCTGTGTTGCTTTTTCCGTCTGTTTGCTCTGGTGCTGCTGTATCATCATTTTTCAGGAAACCATACCAAGCTCAGTTGATTAGGGCAACGTTTAAAATCAAAACCCTGTTTAACTGCTGTTATTTCATTGTTTTATATGTTTGCAATCATGACTGAAATGGTCTGAGGAAAGAAAGCAGTCTGTGATTATGTGGCTTTTATACCAAGGTTAGTCGATGTGAGAGGACTGCACATCAACACTCCGATGTGAAGGATTTCAAACTGACGTGTAGTTTTCCTACATTCAGATCACCGTTTATTTGAACAGAATACTGTCAGAAAGATCACATCTGAAGTACTGCCTCTACATCCCTCACCTAAAAAAAAGTAGTGGGAAAAAAATGATATTGGGAAATTTGAAATAAAATTCTGCCCATATTTCCTCAACCACCAATTCATTAAATCTATTCAAGTTTGACCAAAAAGTTTAGAATAATGAACCATTTCCAATGCACAACCATTCAATTAAATACAAATTATTGTACCAAAAATAACAGAAACATGTATTTTTCCTATAAATTTTTATAAGAAAATGCTTTAAAAGAAAACAAATTTGTGTTTGATTTATCGCTGCAATATTTTGTTGGTAAAAATAATTATATTTAGCCATTTCATCATCTAGCCTGGTTCTTGAGAAAATATTTGGATTTCTGATCTTATAAATACTATATTAACTAAAGAAATACTTTATTTTGTTTATATTGGAGACGATTCTTCATTATGAATGCTGTTTTTTCCTTTTGATACAAATCATCCCAAACCACTTTTTCAGTGACATGCTTTCAGAGTAATACAGAGAAAACAAAAAATATATATCAAATACACCCTGATAATTGTGCCCCTTGATATGTAAATTGTGTGCCAGATGAACTACGCCTTCAGGCCTGATATGGTCCACACTTACTGCACTTTGCTTCAAGCTGAGCAGTTTAAACAACATTCTTTACAGCCTCACACGGTTTCATCCTTTTTCCAGTCTACGTCCCCACAGCTATAATAATATGGCGCAGAACAAGTTTCTGCCTGTTGAGTAGCTTCATAAAGTTCAGGCGTTGGCTGACACCAGTTAGTGAAATATGACAGAAATTGCTTGCACGACATCCAGTTTAATGGAAGTTTACCGAGTCAAGAAGTGTGAAGAAAAAGAAAAAAAGACAGTGGTTTCTGTTGATATTTTGCCTTTTTTTATTTTGAAAAAAGGTATTTTATGTAGAAATGCAGAATTCAAATTGATGGTGGAGAAGAAGAAGGGACGACTCAGAACCTGATATGACTGAGTGAATCATCTTTACCTGGTAAAACATCAGCTTTAGTCATTTTTAAAGCATCGTGTCGAGGTTGAGAAAAGTCTCCACATTTGCATCACCAGTGCCCCAAGTGGAAAACAAAGAGGAGCACTGCAAAGACTTTATTGACTTGGCAGACTCCAATAAGAGATGGGCTGGCCTGGAGCTCCACACTGCTATATTCCCCCTGACAGAGAGGTTTATAGCAGGTGCTGCTTTTAGTAAAGGAGGCTGTTTTCTTCTAGGTGTTTGAAACAACACACTACTAGTCAACAGCAGCACAATGGCTGAAACACTAAGCACAAACAGGGAAAAGCTACTTTCAATGATAGGGTGAACCCTGTCTGACAACTACACAGACAGCATTTCACAATAAGATGTCCTTCCAGGTAATTTATTTCAGTTCACTCTGAGAACTATTCTTTCCCAGAACAGAGTTGATTAAAAAAGATAATCTCCAAAGGACAAACTGAACCAACGAGTGTCAGTGACTGCAAACTTTAACCCTTTACCTTTACCCTTTACTGGAGACGTTGACGGCTACACCTAAATAACACGCTCTTTAAAGTATCCTAACTCCTTAACTGTTCACACAATCAACACAAATCACCTGCTTTCATATCTGCTTTGCACCAAAATGCAACAGATTACGAACATGAAGTAAAACTTGCGTAAAATTTAGATTTCTTCTTTCAAGCGATATCCAACAGATTACGAATGTAAAGTTTTCGGCTTTGCACCGATATGCAACACATCACGAACGTAAATTAGCGCCAATATGCAACACATGATAAACATGACGTGTTGCAAAATGCAGCAAAGCCACTTTTTGTGATAGAATCAGGGGATTTACAACTATTGTGTTAAGCCCTTTACTACTATAAAGTCTTGCATTTAACCAAAAGTTTGCTTTTTTCTGCTTGAGGATCTGCAGGAATTACTTTTATTGTGAAAACGGTTGAAGAGTAAGTCATTCAAAGAAGGAGCTAAATTTCCGTTGTAAGAGGGTTAAAAACACCAATACTTTATTTTATCTTAGCAAAGCGTTTGGATCGTGCAACTCTTCCATAAGCTTATAGCTATCCTCTTATTCTGATGTTCTTTTATTAAGTTCGTAACAATAGATCAGTGTCCAGACTTGAGTTTGATTTGTCAACGAAACAGATCGTGCAACAATAAGGTCTGCAGGAAGTAACGTTTTCAAAAGGAGAGTAGTAGACGTAAAATGACAAAATGCTTACCAAGCCAAAATAAAACGACATCGAAATGTTCCCCAAAAAAAGGTATATTTTCTCCATAAACAAAGGTGCATAATAAACAAATGACGCCTTGTGATGATCTTAAATAACCTAGGACCCAACCCTCCTTGTTTTCCAGCCATCTCTGCTGTACTTCTGGCTAATGACTTGATGAGGATCGTTGAGTCAAGCAAAAGCTGAATTCACCTTAATTAGTTGATCAGCAGTGAGTAGAAAAGGAAGAAAAAATAGACAGGGCAGTAGATTTTAAGAGGATGGATGGAACAGCCTTCACTCTATATTAACCCAAATTTAAAGACCCACTCCGATCATTTTATAATCTATTTTGAAAGTGTTCCCAGTGGTGTATTAAATATGGTTATGCCTGTTTTAGCCAAAATCCTAAAAACAGTTTTTAAGACATAGTCGTCTCCATTTCCCATCAATTATCTGTTTTTACGCTCTTCTGCTAGCTTACAGCCACTCACAACCCCAACCTTACATTACAGGAGTACAAAAACAAATGGCCAGCAATAATGGATTAATCCACCTGTACAGTTTTGAGCTTGATGCTAGTTTGGACGAGGGAAATGGAGACTTGCATGGATCTAGTCGTCTAGAGCAGAGCAAGGAGCTTGTGTCCCGCCCAGCACCTTTTCTACATCTCAAATACATTCTTTTTCAAACTGCATTTTTTTTTTGGTCTGCTCCTAATTCACAACGGTTTGAACAAAGCAATAAACCAAAATGCAATTTTAACCTTTTTATTTATGTCCTCCATCATCAGAAAGAGGCCACAGGAACACCTTCAAAACACAATTTTCATTGGAATAGGTCCTTAAGTGTCTCTTCTTACTACTAATAATTATATAAGTTGTAGACTTGAAGGTCTTTGATTATAGGACCAGATAAAATTTGGGTTTGTTTGTTTTTCCAATAGAAATGGGTGGTGAATCTCATAAACCAGAGGTGGACAATGTATATTGATGTAAAATTGATTCAGTTCCCCATTTGAACAACTAGGACAAACCATAAAATGTGCCTAAATTACCATCAATCTGCCTAAACACCACCAATAGTCACTGTTTGGATTTGACTAAGACTGATTTGTCACCAGATGCAAATAACATGTGAGATGACAAGTGATGAAGAGATTTGTTGCTTCTAGTGATGAGGACGTTTTATTTCCCCGTGACATTGGGAAAACGGATCAGAACCGGCACTCCTGTCATTGCTTTCACGCTGCATCTGCATGCATCCTCAGCTTTGATTTTTGTGTGCTCTTCCTCTGATCGTCTCTCCGGCTTCCATGGCACCAATTACTGCGGGACTTGTCCTTTTTCTCCCTCCGTATTAGAAGTGATGTGGCCTGCCCTATGAAGTCAACACCACCACTACACCCACATATCCACAGAGTGCCTGTGGCCCTCCGCTGTAATCCAGGAGAAATAATAATTACGACATCCGCCCACTCGGGAGCCAAGGGATAGTTCAACTCCCTTGCTCCTCGTTCTGTCCCGGAGCTCACACTGAGCTCTAAACCTGCACCTGTCAAGTTAATCATTTCCTCCGGCTTCTTTACATATTGCAAATACAATTTAATGAATTTTCCATCGACCGCAATGGTTTGTTTAGTCGTGAATTATTGCACTGGCTCATTTCATCAAGTAAATGCTGTTTTTTTGTTTGTTTTTTAATCAGCAATTTCCTGCTGCTGGGTGATTATTGGTCATTGATGTTGGTCCACAAATAATTATCTTTGGAGCGGAAGACAAAGGAAGAGCAACATCCCTAATTTAGCTTCATTTGTCCAACTGGACCTCAATCAATACGCCTTTTAAGTGATTTGGTGCGGGACTTCTCAGTCTGCGCTAGTAAGTGATTTATAAATACTCAATTAGGCCATTAACCTGCCATTAATCCGGTGCTTTCTATATTCAATTATCCAATTCATAACCTAACGATAATTAGACGGTGCCTCCCTGGTTAACTTGCATTTACCTATAACCTTATCTAATAATTGAAGTGGGTGTGGAGTGAATTCCTGGAGGGGAAAGTGATTAAATTAGCCATAAATGCTATGCATAGCTGATTTAATTCGATGTGGTGTACAGTAAAGCCCACAAGTACACACTTTTTTTTATTTATTTTTATTCCTTTGAAAGGTTAACACAGAGGGCAAAGAAATCCTTTCTGATTGCCTGATTTCTTTGAGAAGTCAAACATGAAAGAACACCTGTGTCCGATGACGTTCGTTTAAATATTCATGCGCCACAAGAAGGGACTAGAATTATAACTGAGCTTTTGTTTATTTATTTAAAAAAAAAAGTTCAGAAGAAAATTATTTATAATATAAAAGGCTAATTATTAAGGAACACAGTGGAATTTAAAATTACTTATACATCAACTAACGATTTATCTGTGTTCAAATGTATTCAAAATAACTTTATTTGTACTGTAAATAAATTAAGTTGGCAACACCGAAATCATAAACATAGAAATTATACCCAAAAAAATATATTTCAGCGACCACTTCGAGACTTACCGACTAAAACTCAGTAAAATAGGGAAATGTAGTCCTCATTTTCATCATCAAACGCATCGACCCGCATCGAGGAGACGCGGACGGCGCCTCTCCGGTCCGAGAACACAGGCAGACATGATGATCGGGGGGGAAACTTCTCAGGGGTCTGTCCCTTCCAACCTTCCAGTGTGGCTCTGCGGTCTGATACGGGTCACCGATTACTCCTATTTCTGACAGTCCCGGGATGAGCAGCCTCCAGAGTTCATTTAAATGACGTTAAGCCTCGGGATAATTAACAGAAGTGTAGTTTAAAATAAAATAAATTAAAAACACAGTTCCGGCTTTTCCTTTTTCTTCTTTTCTGTCAAGACCTCCGCACGCTCCGCGTACTTAACCAATGTGCAGTGTGGCGGAGCTGCTGAGTTATTTGCATGCTGTGGAGGTGGACTACGAGGAGGCGAAGCCTTTTCAAGTTAGCTTGAATGCTATACTGCTCATCCGGTTAAGGTATTTCAAAATAAGAGAGCATCATTTTTTTGTTTTTAAATAAACCGTCTTTTAATATTTTTGTATTCCAACAATTTTTTAAATAAGGCATACAATTTTTACTACCAAACTAATTCACACAAATCTCCTCCCTAACAGTAGCTTTTATTGACAAAAAAAAAGAATATAAAAAGAAAATTAGTTTTACTTTAAAGCCATAAAGTACTTCCTCTGTCTATTAATACAAGCACACAGCTGTAAAGGCGCTTTGAAAGAGATCCTCCTATTTCATTTTTTTACTGTCAAACCACAAAAGAAAAGAAAAAAAAAACTTTCACTTATTGGCTATAATTGGCCCACAATACTTCTTTAAAGATATGTACATATGAGGCATGTGATGTGCATTCAAAACCATTATTGATCACGCTTTTAGAAAACAGTGGACACACTGGACTGTCGCTGTCCGATACATGATACATGAATCTTGCTCCAGTTATAAAATATTTAGTGTCATATAATTCTGCCCAGACACAAACGGCAATAATTCATTTCTCCTGTATGATCAATTTTCAAACGGCTGGTCCTTCCGTGTGTTGAAAAGGGCGCCATATGTCGAATCAGAATCCCTGATTGGTCAAAGTTGAACTGGTTTAACTTTCAGCATATGTTCAATGGCTGCACGTTTTGCCCAAAGACGGACTTCAAAACTTGTGTAGTGACGCGAAACCATGGCAGTTTTGATTGCAGAAACCTAAAAAGGCACATAAAAGCGGATTTGTAAAGATTTTCTATTGGAAGTGATCACTCCAATAGTGTTTCCGAGCCCGGTGTGAAAGCAGCATAGGGATGCATGCTACAGAGCTTTGATAAATAGATAGGGCATGGGATGTTCCCATTGTTACATTATTATTACTGCTTCCCGTCCTTGAGTGGGATTCTGGTGCTACCAGTTCTAGCAGAGTTGTGACCTTTGACCTCCCTGTGGTGCAGATGCTCATAAACGATAACCACCAACTCCTGGCACTGAGACCAAGCCAAACAGTTGAACTGATTAAACAACTGTAAGTAACCTTGGGAAAGCAGCAGATTCATCTGCGTCTGCAAAGCCGCGGCTTTAATTCTCTGCTGCTTACAGATTGATCACTTTCAGATGGCGCTGGGAATGTTTTCCTCGCGTTCTGCTTTGCATTTCTGCTTCTCAAAGCCAAGTGGGTCTGTCTTTGGATTAGTGTAAATTTTCACCCATCTGGAACATCAAGGCGGTGGGTGACCTCAGCTCTGACCCCATGCAGCTAGATCCTCTTAAAGTTGGTGTTGGAAGAGACGAGAAAGCTGCAGAGTTCTCACAAACTGTACATTCTGGACTCAGCTCTGGCTTGAATTAAACAACATTTTTGGACGTGCTGCACACAAATTTACATGATTTAGATCAAATCGGCTCCAAAGTTCCTTGCAGATAAATCAGTGTTAATGACTGTCAAACTTTGCTAAAACTCTGGATCTAAAAATGGGTTTTCAGTGAGATTTTAAAGTATTTGGACGGCTGTCGCAGGTTTTTTTTTTAAAGCCTTGTGAACTGTGATTTTAGCTTCAAGAAAACGTAATTATAACTAAGATCAGGTGGTTTTAGGAGCAAAAAATACATCCTGCACCAACAGATAGATCACACAAAGGAGACAGAAATAGTAAAGCATGACATAATTAAAGTCTGATTTAGCTTTTTGTCTGTTCAGAACAAAATATGAATGGCACTGCTTTTGGTCCTACCAAAGATGAAAAGACTGATCCTGACAGTTAATGTGCCATAATTGTAGGGTTTTTTTTTTACTCCTCATGTCAAAGTGATAACAGTATTTAAATCCATCTTTTAACAGCTACTGCAATATCTCTCTGACTTGACAAAGATTGAAAGTTTTCTTACTGAAAGTCAACTTTTGCAATTGAATTAATGTGTTTACATGTGATGCGATGAAGGCTGACTGTGCCTGATTTTTTATTACAGTATACACTTTTTTATTTTTTTAGTTAGTCCACTTCATTAGATTAGAATAGACTTTATTTTTAATACCCATTTGTACAGTGAGATTAAAAGCTGTCACCACAGTAAAAAAAATAATAAAATAAAATAACAATATATACAGTACATAGTAGAAAAAGGAGGTTATGTGCAAAATAAATAAGTGAACACCCTGGGAGTATTTCGGGCAGGCAACTCAAGCAGTGCATTTACCTGGTTGCTCCTCCCCGCGGGCGGTTCAGTCTAATCAACTCACCTGTTCAGCGTCCTACTTAAGTCCAGGTGTGTCCAATCCTCTTCTTTCATTTCCGCGAACTCTGCGTTCCTCACCCAACCCTCCTTCCTGGCTTCCACCTGTAAAGGTGTAGTTTAATACCCAAAGTATTCTATGGAGATCTTTGTTTTATGTGTCTGAACCTAGCCTTATGCCAAACTAAAAGAAATATTGAATAAATCTTCTTTACTGCAAGAGTTGTCTGACTGAAATAAAGAAGAAGAAGAAAACCCATTTTGCCAATAAGAAGGTAAAAGAAGAATACTGAACTTAAAAAAAATGGGGGAAAAAGAGGATAAATACGTCAATAAAAACATGACCGCTACAAAAGTTCATTTTAGCTCTGA
The DNA here is from genome assembly GCA_037389245.1 of Oryzias sinensis. Lineage (NCBI taxonomy): Eukaryota > Metazoa > Chordata > Actinopteri > Beloniformes > Adrianichthyidae > Oryzias > Oryzias sinensis. Next base: position 8,424,949 of record CM074510.1, on the reverse strand, counting down.
CAAGGATCAAACTGGGCTTGCCTCTCCTGCTCTAAAGGCCATATCCCAGAGCCACTAAGTACATTTTGTGCATTTTCCACGTGTGAAAATTTAGTCTTTCGTGATACATACGTGATATGTGTATTTTATACTTCTTTTTTTTTTTGCGTTCGTCATTCGATATTCATCGATGTGTGACTGTTGAGGATTTCGGCGGGTCATGAAGCAAATTCACATTGAGCTGTTCAAAATTTTGGTCTCTTGAGAAGTATGCAGTCTATTTCAAGTAGTTTATTACGTAAATATTACTCGGTTGTAAATTGTAAATGTATGGCTTTCCTCGACCTGTGTGACACAACCTTAAAATCGAGCCGAATCCCAGAAGAATGAAATGTTGCAAATTACAGAAGAGACCACTGGCAGAAGTCAGATGTAGCAAAATTCCGTCAAATTACTTGTTAAATATTCTGATTTTTCACCAAAAAATAACACACTTGGTATCCAAAGATTATTTTTAAAACAAGTTGGTCTTATCTGCACTTATCTTGGTGTGTGTGTTTTATTTTTATTTTTAATTGGCTGATGGGTGGACCTATGAGCAGACCCAAACAAGCTTTAGACTTGGGGACATTGTTGAGTCGGGTGGAGCAAACGCCTGTCAACACGCCCATCCCACATCAGGCTTTCCCAAACAGAATGGGGTGTTTGAGATAGTATCTGTCTACATGTCTATGGGGCAATAGTCATTGGTGAGCAAAAAAAAAAAGGAGTTTCACCTTTAGGTCTACGCAACTTGTGCATCATGAGGTGTGCATATTTATTTTAAAGTTGCTTCTCTACCTTGTTGCCAGTTGTTGTAGTAGAAAACAACTCTTATTTTTTTTTTTAATTTTGGGTGCTCCTTTTTTACAAGGGACACCACAACAAAAGAAGGCTCAGCATATTCCCTATCTTAACATAGCTAGGAACGAACCCACAATGTTCTAGACACGCTTTCTCTTTCAACTTTAAGCTTTTGTTGTGCCTAGTCTTGGACACACCTATGTAATAATCAGGCTGTATAATCAGCGTCTTGCTGACGCCTCTGTAGAAGATGGAATTTGTTAACGAAGGACAACAAAAAATGGATACAACTAGGCCTCTTATGTACATAGATTAAGTTTTGGATCTTTGGAGTTTAGCGTCCAAAGGTGGCTGCTTAACCAAAAGTGTAGCGTTTATGTTTTTTTAGTTCAAAACATTTCTTGGTTGATCTGTCGACCAAACAAAAAGGATGTGACAACAGACCTGAGATCTCCCCATCTTCAGCAGAATTCTCTAGAACAATGTTGAGCTGCTCCTGTTAAGGAGAGCCAATAAAAGCTCTGAAACACTTGCACTAAGCTCTACTGTAAGTCATTCCAGGGCAGAGGCGGGCATACCAACCAATTGTTGGTATATGATTCCTATCAGTGTGGTTAGTATGCAGTTTTGTGAACACGGGTGATGACCCGACTGGTCTTTGACTCATTTATCACCTCATCGAGGGCACGCTACTTTGAATTATTAATTGCATTTTCATTGATCTGCTGTTGGCACTCACCGTACAGCTATTTCTTTTTTGTTTTTTCCAGGGGAGTGTAATGCTGGCACCACCGACGTGCAGATGGCAGTCGATGTTTTATGCATAAACCCATCGAATAAACAAAATATTTTAGGCGCTGCGGCTACTTTGGATTAGCTCAACTGTAAATTGACTCAGCAAATCCACATTAAAAGCGGTTACAACACATAAACATTGCACTTTTGCTTTTACAATAGAGATGTCTTTCTATTGTCATCTGCACCATCTGCCGAGTTTTGAAGTGTACCTTCAGCTGATTTAGCCAAAGTAGTGAAATCAGAAGCAGTGCTTTTCTGTGAGTGCACACTCATGTGTGTCAACACAGATGTTCTGGCTGAATTATTTCCATGCATGCGAGCAGTTCCCCTTTAAATTCTTTGCTATTCCTTTTATGTATGTTTTTTTTTTTTTTTTTTTTGAAACGCCGGGCCTCGTAGACTTCCCTCATGTGGTTCGTTGGCTTTGACGCACAGAGCCAAGTCCTCCAGGCTGCAAGTCAAACATCCTGTTTTCACCACAGAAAACTATCAACAACTTGCAGCAAAAGTGAAAGGCACTGCGTCGTTCTCAGCAGAAAACATTTCTGTGCAATCCTACGTATGCAAGCCTTAAAACACTTCCCCGCACGCACAGCAGAAACCGCCGCCTCGTCCCACCTATAATGAGTACAATGTTACCTCCACATATTGACAGGGACGCGGAAGACGGTCTGTCAAGACAATTACATGCCCCCTGCCCGTCTGATAAGGCAGAAGATAGGAACGAGAGCCCAGAGACGTTCAAAGGAATGGTGCAAGTCTTCATTTATTCTCGGGTTTTTAAAGTGGGCCGCAAATACGTGATTGTATAATAAAAGCATGAGCCAATTCCTTCTTTTTGTTCCAGTTCCAGCTGTTCTTATGCATGATTAAAAAGTCACAGCTTTCCGAGTCAACTTTGGAGAAGAAATGTATTTTATTTTGTTTCTTTCTTCACAATGCGGTTTCATAAGAATATGCACAATTATCACCCATTACTGTTTGTTTTATTACCGCAATTAAGGTCATATTTTCAGCTGAATTATTGCACGCAGAGACATATGGTGGATTTGTTCTTCGGTTTGTTTGCACCTACAGGCATGTAGGGGTTGAAGCCCATCCAGAGCCTGCCACCACAGTTAATATTTCAGTTTCATTCGCTGTTGGGCTCACGGAAGTAAACCACAAAATTATCTAACAATCGAGTGATGATGACATCTCCAAAAACAAAACATCAGTTTTTGCAACCAGAACCCTTTCCTAGACAATAGAACACATGTTTCATGCAGTGCTGAAAATAAAAATAAAAAAGTAATAAATAAAGCAAAAGCTTTGACAGACTGTAGTTATTTATTTTTTACTTTTACCTTTTTCAGTCAAAAGCCAACTCCACAGAAACTGGCCTTCTAACCCAGACTCCACAACATCACGGGGTGCTCACCTTGAGCCATCAATCAGAAAAAAAAATGCTCATAAATTGGATGTCTATAGGCTAGGGCAATAAAGGCCAACAAACATGCAGTTAAAGTTTGAAAAGTCTAAAAATATGAGTTTAGAAGAGAAAAAAAAGGTCTACTACATGTCTGTTCTTAAACATGTCAAAACACTTTTGCAGTAGAAATCTCCTCACTTTTGGTACACTTTAGGTGGTTGATCCATAAAGCTATAATGTGACTTCCAAAACAGCCAATAATTATGTAAGGGCGGTGTGGCTCTGACTTAATTTATTGCAAACTTATGGAGAGAAATTAGACTCAGTCGGATTTGTGTATCCATATTTTTGCTTTGTGTGTGCGTAAATTAGGATTTGTGCATAAATTTGAATTTGTGCGTGATTTGTTACTCACATAATACGTTTTGTGTATAAGTTAAAAAAATATAAAATGAAAAAAATGCAAAATGCAATTTACGTATGCACAAATTAAGATTACAACAGCTTGAAACTACTTACACACACATCTTTAAAAAACACGCACGAATCCCTTGTTACGCACACACGAAGCCAAAGTTACGCACGGATCTGCCGTGAGACTGTTTTCACGTCTCACAAATTCGTCCGTGAGTGCTGCGTTTAAATACCAGTGGAATGCTCGGTCATTAGAATTTTCCTATCAGCCTTCCCTTCTAAACGTGACTCAAACGTGACTCAATCAATACATGAAGACAGTAGATGTTAGTGTTGAACATAGAGGCTACTTACTTCGGGTTGCTGACCACCGAGATGGGCCGCCATTCTTCCCGTGACTCTCTCAGTCTGACTGCCTTTGATTTTTCCGGAAGAAAAAAACAGTGCCCCCTACTGGTCCTTCCTGTTACGCATTTTGTATCAATTCGGTGTCTCGGAGAATAATATACTTTTAATATATATATTAGCTTTTAAAAGTGAACGTCATATTCTCAGATAATAATTTTTTTTTTCCTTTAAAGTTTTTTTAAGCCCTGCTACACCCACTGAAGGAAATACGTTTAAAAGGGAAGGTTGATAGGAAAATTCTAATGACCGAGCATTCCACTGGTATTTAAACGCAGCACTTACGGACGAATTTGTGAGACGTGAAAACAGTCTCATGGTAGATCCGTGCGTAACTTTGGCTTCGTGTGTGCGTAACAAGGGATTCGTGCACGTTTTTTAAAGATGTGTGTGTGTAAGTAGTTTCAAGCTGTTGTAATCTTAAATTCTGCATACGTAAATTGCATTTTGTATTTTTTTTCATTTTATATTTTTTTAACTTATACACAAAACGTATTATGTGAGTAACAAATCACGCACAAATCCAAATTTATGCACAAATCCTAATTTACGCACGCACAAAGCAAGAATATGCATACACAAATCCTAATTTACGCACAAATCAAGAATTACGCACGCACAAATCCGACTGAGTCTAATTTCTCTCCATACAAACTATTTTTCCTCATAAAACTTCTGCAACTTCTCCCTGCCCAATCCAAAGCTACGTTCCCACTAGGCCTGTATTTGATTGAACGCACATTCTTGAACGTGCTATTGGCATGATGGTGTTCACACTGGACTGTTGCTAGCCAATACTAGCTCATCCACCACCTACAGTTGGAAGAGCGCGAAATGTCAAAGCGGTGCAAATATTGTTCCAGGCTTTTTCTTTCACAGCTTTATCCCAATATATGACACATTTGGTGTCATATAATTCCAGCTAATCACAAAAGCACAAATATTTATTTATCTTACGTTATCAATTATAATACGGTTGGCACTTCGGTAATTTAAAAAGGACAGTACCTATACGTATACTGCTAAATCCTATTCCCCGTTTGGTCAATGACCAACTACCTTGCCTTTCAACTCGCGTTCAGGGGCCGTGACTTTTACACGAAGAGCCCGAAAACTTGATCAGCCACACGTGAACACTAACGTTTTAATTATGAAACATGCATGCATTGGGGGTGGTTTCTTGAAGGACATTATGTCCTGTTGAGGAAGTCAAGCTTGATCAAACCAGTCTGGATCCTCTTACTTTTGCCCTTTTGTTAAGCCAAAACTTTGTATGAATACCTATGAAGTTTGGATCAAAAAAGCAACTTTTTTCAATAGTTAAACAAGATCAGACTTGTGATATTTTAATTGATTTATTGCCCATCAAGATTGTGCTATTGTTGGCATACTGCACGGAAGGACAGTCACAAACAAGTTTGATATAATTCCTACCATCTTATCTCTGTGATCTTTTGAATCTTGAAAATCTTGTTCTGTTTTTTTAGGATAAGAAAAACAAATACAGATAAAGTAGGGGAGTGTGAGGGAAATACAGTAAGTCATGAGTTCATAGTTGGTCCCATTGGTGCAAAAAACAGCCTATAAGAAATCAGCAGTTTGTGTGAAGTACAACAGCTGTCTATCACAATGTAGACTCCACAAACTTTAAGTCAACTTTCCTGACATTTCCTGAATCTTGTCTACCTATCGCATAGATAGTTCAGATGATTTCACTTTTAGCATGAACATTTACACAATCGTGTCGGATCATTCCGTTCCAAAGCTAATATGCAAATAATATGCTAATCCTTTGAGTCGAGCTTAAGCTTGCAAGCTATTTATTTGGAAACACTTCATCGGTCCGACCGGTCAAACAAGGCAGGTGCAACGTTCGTTAAATGTACATTATTTGGAGCAAGAGCAGGTAACTACAAAGTAGGAAAAGTACAAATTAAGGATTGATGCTGCAGTTAGCATGTCGCGTGAGGTGGTATTAAACTTAGGGTTGAGGCTAAAATAATTTAGTCAGCTTTTTTGGGGTAAGGCCATGTTCTGTGGCTGAACACCAAAGAATAAAGGAACCACAATGGCTTAAGTAAGCAAACAAGGAAGAGCTTTGCAGGGATAAAGGACTGCTGCTATTATCATGCTTCAGACAGTAATGTGTAATTCAAGCAGAATTGATACCATGAGGCGCCTCTCACTTGTTAGCCTGTTTGGACCTGAGGCACATTCTAGCCCTGAGAACTAAAAAGTCCATATTTGATTGCTGGGATAAAAAAAAAAAAAACATGAGTACAGATTGCAGGAATCAAATCATTGTCATTAAAAAAAGCAAGGGGCGAGAAAAAGGATGAGTATGTGGTGGTGGTGTCATAATGTGGGACTGTAAGGTTGGTCAAAGGTATTAGTCAAAGATAACCTTTTTGTGAAGTTTTTTCTTACCAACACTTGGATATTTTATTGTAAAAATATCATAGTTCATCAGGCTTTAATAGTCAGACTTATTTTGGACAATCAAACGACTTGGCCCCTCTTGCCATGTAAGAACATAGCATGAATAGTCTAGGCCCATTTCAATAGTACAGTTTCCCAGGTTATGCTAACATTTTCAGCAAGGTGTTAAACTTGACTGAAACTTACCCTCTTCATGTAACAACATGCTTTTAGAGTGTTTTTCCTACCTGCATATCCTGTGGATACCAGAGAACTATAGCTTATAATTACAGTAAACATCCTTGTAAGTAAATACAAAAAGAATTCATAGCAGTGTTCTTTTTACCAGTCATTGGACTTGCTCAAACATGTTGAGCACAACATTTTTCTGGAAGGTTTGTTTTGTGTTTCCCCACAACCTGAATTGTAGGAATTACACAAATACCATTCAGTTGAAATTACATATTGGTTATGCAGACAAAAACAGAATAAGTGGATGTGGGACATGGCCCATGCTATATCCAAAAACAAAATTACCAGTTTTTCATTTGTTCGCACAAAGAACTCTTGTAGACCCAACATTGACCAAACTTTTAAAGTTGAACAACAGTAACATCTAATATTAGCAACCTGGACAAGTATTTGACAAATTGGTGTTTTAGTAAATGTCACATTATTCTTTATCAGCTCATCAATTTTCCCTTTTTTTTAGCATTTTTTTAAATCAACAAGCAGAAATCTCATACAACTCAATGGTTATGCATAAACACACAGGAGAAACTGAAGAAAAAAAGTTGTACCTATACATTGTGCTGACATGCAGACCCAATGGGTTCATCTTAACATTTTGCAAAAAACAAAACAAAACAAAAATATTTTTTCTTACATTTGTTGATGATTATATTTACATCCTACAAGTGACGGCCAACTGTCACCATATACATGTTACACGTTAATCAATCCCAGTTTGGTTTCACAGGTGACCAAACTCTAAAAATTCTTGTTACTTTGGAACTGAAGAAAAACTAAATTGATAATATTTCAGATTTGAACTCCTTATGAATTAGATTTTGGGTTAGTTTCAAGCACGACAAAAATTATACATTAAATAATTAAACCTGAACAACCCACAGGGACAAATTTGGCCCTCTTTTTTTGTATAAAGCACCGACAGTCTGGAATTCTCTACAAAAAACAAAAACAAAAAAAACAATTCAACTCCCAAATCTCATATCTAGGCCTCAGTTTGATGCCATTATGGAGGACCTGGAAAGGAAATCATTAACCTTGGCCTTTTTTTGTAATCTTTTTAAATGTGTATAAAATGTTTTGGGTGTATGTAACATTTTAGTGTCTCTCAATGGAAATTTCCTGGTTAAATACGGTTAAGTACATTTCAATTTTTGTAACTCATAATTTGCATTTGGGTCGTGACATACAAAACAAAAAATCATATAATTGGAAAATTTGGAATCTAAAACTAAATTATCAAAATATCTCAAACTTTTTGGCAGTTGTTTTTTCAAAAAGGTCAAATTTGTTCTAAATTAGCATTATTTTTGCACAATTTGCTTGTTATTAAGCTTCAGCTGCAAAAAAGGAAAACATTTTCTTGGTAGCAACATGGCTTTCAAGGGAGACTTTACCAATTTCATACTGTATTTTGTAGACATTAATGTCATAAGTTTGCTTTAATGAAATCTAAGATTAACTTTTAGAAAAGAAAATCTCATTTCTACTTTGACACTAATCTATTTACCCATCGTAACACAGAGAATCCTTGTCCTTTCAAGCCTTGGTTCCTTTGGTGACAGCAGGACAAAGGCAAATACACGGAGGTCATATGCAAAGGCACGGCCGGACAGGTAACATGACAGGTGTCAGGTCTGATCCCACCCCCCCTGAGGGCAGCACGCTTCAAATAGAACAGAGAGCATAAAGAAACAGGTATCTATCTACTCTACTGGTGTCCGGCAGAGCTCAAAGAGCTGACAGAAGAAAAAAAGACGACGTGACATCAGTGTTGTGCCGTTTGAGCTCAACGAGCAGGATTCCAGTGAAACGGCCAACTAATTGCAACAACTTTGAACCTGTTAAACAATTTTAAATAAAAAAAGGGAATGCATAATTTCTTCATTGATTTGGGTATTTTTTTGAAAAAGTTGGCTTCGGTTCTGCACCTGCTCAGTCGAGACAAGAAAGGTGAAACAGCAAAGCCTTCAACTCTGAAGGAAAACAGAAGTTGTCTTCGTAATGACAGTTTGAGCAAATGTCCAAACAATTTGTTCTTTGGATTTGGTTATTATAGGGTCTAAACTAGTACATGATGTGCAAGAACACACAGAAATACAGAATCCGTTGCCATGACTGCAAATCAGATTGTTTTGGAGCACAAAGTGAGGATACAATTTTTATTTTGTTTTGCATTTAAACTTTACTTTCGATCCATGCCAATATTTTTTACTTATTTTAATCACGCCCTGTCCTTGCATATCCTGTACTCATCCCAGCCATGCATTAATCATGCACCCTTGATATCATTGATCTATTATTGAGTCAACTTCATGCTAGCAGAGCCTTTTTCCTCCCCATCTGCATCACTGGTCTTTTATCGGCGCTGTGCGAGTCATAAACCAGATATGAAAGATTCTTTAACATAACAAACAAACACCTGTTTGCTCTGTTCAGACACTCATTTGACACCAATCCAGTCATCCCCGTGTGACATCCAGTGTCCCGTACCACTCCCTGCTCCATAAACTAATACAAAAGATCACTACCTGGGCAATATCCTGCTTATTGTTCACCCGGGACAACTTTTAATTAAAGCCAGACGCTGCTTTTGTGCCCCCGACAAGAGAAACCGCCGCGGCTGTAATCACATCAGGGGCCACCTTTGCTTTTGTCTTGAGAGCTCTTCATTTTCCGTCATTGACTGGTGATGTACGAGGCGCTCCGGAGGAACCGGAGGAAATGATGAACCCGTGTTGAACCGAAACGCAGCTGACATAAACTCGGCTGAAAGAGGACAGCTTGTTTGGCTGATGAAGTGGCTTGGAGACGCTGGAAGAGCCGGGGGGCTCTAGCCCCGCTGCCACATGGCGCCTCGTTTTTTGCTCTCAGAGATCTTCTTTTGCTCATGGGGTCACAAAGCATGCCTGAGCTCTGTATGACTGTCTCTGCCCCTGCTTTGAATTCTGGAGTTTGATCTATTGGGCTATCTTGCTGTTTTTGTCTCTGTGGAACTGGTAGGCATGTGCTGAAACATAAAAAATGCATTTGGAATAATTAAGTTTTTGATTTGTGATGTTTGTCAAAAAAAAAAAAAAAACAATTTCAGTGAGAACTAAAGGAAAAAAAAACATCATTGATTTCTACAGCAGGAATGGAGCACTCGTTCACCAATTGTTGGCTTTGGTCCCCCTCTGCTGGTGACTAAACACAACAACACAAGGCTCGCATATTCTCCTAGATTATTCTAAAACAGTATTTGTTTGCGTCCCTGAGTAGATTTTACACATAAAAGCTTTGTGATTTCCTGAGAATGTAGCTGCCCCTACAATAACTGCAATCAAACCTATTGATTAGGGACTAAGGACTTTTAGAAATATAGTTGAACTTTTTCTTATTGGAGGGTAAAAGTTCCAATACCATTACACCCCCACCATCTTTAAAATATTGATGTATTTGCATAAAAAGCTGCACTGGTAAGTCACTGATGTTGTGTTTTGCATTTGTTTTCAAAAACGTTCTACTTTAATTCTTTCATTTTAACAGTATTCGACCGAAAACTGTAATTGAACTCTCCCAGAGATTTATTTTTTATCCATGAATACTGACCTAACAAATGAAATGTTTCCAGCTGTTTTTGTTAAGCAACAAATTCCACCTTTAAGTGACAATTTATTTTGTGTTCAAGTTCTTAAAAATTCCCTAGAATTTAGTTTTGTTGTTTTTGTTTTTTTATTGATTTAACTGCTTTCCAACACTTTGTCTACTGTTTGGACAGCCAGGAAGTCATATTTAGATCAGAAACCCGGAGATGTGGAACTGAACTGAAGACTGGAAAGCTGATGATTGATTTCAAATGGTTGGGGCTTTTATTATTAAAACAAAAGTATTTTCCCAGCAGACCTGTCAATGCATGAAGACACAGAAGCCTCAGAGGACAGGACTTCACTGAATGCCTAAATGTGAAAGATTCCAGTCGCATATACAATAGGAAGTCACATGTGATGGGGATGGTAGAGGTTTTTTTCATATTTATTATCATTATTATTTTCTCTGGCTTCAACAATTTTGACACATATTGAGTTTTTTGTTTTTTCAAATGACACATGCATTTTATGTAATAGTAATAAGCACTTTTGGTGTTTTTTTTAATGTAATATTTATTCATTTCTGTAGTATCTTTTTTTTTTTACCATGGATTGTTTTCAGCTGTGAGAGTTGGACTGACCAGGAAGCACTTTATCCATCAGTCCGTCCGTCCGTCCATCCATCCGAACCCCCCAATGGTGCATTTGGGTCCCATTCTCTTTTTATGACCAAACTTGATTCTTGAACTCAAAGCAGACACTCTACCACTTGGTCGGTACACTGGTAGGTACTGACCCAACCAACCTTTGACTTAAAGTTTAGAACCAATGACTTTCTATTCCTTAACCCGTGTTGTAATATTTCAATTACAATCACAGACAAAAATAAAAAAGGCCCTCTCCTTTCTTTCTATTTTAGGTTTTCTGTAGCTTCTATTCATGGAAGCACCCTGTAGGCAGAGAGGAAAGTAGAACCAGAGATTTGACCAGCTGCATTGACATAAAACACATTAAAGCTTAAAAGTTGGACAAAAACAAACCTCTAATGTTAGAACGATTTTGACCCAAAATGTTTAAAACTCAAGTCCAACCTCATCCAAACATGTATCAATGGATTTTAAAGGACAAAGTATTGAAATGTAATTTTACCATATTTTATGATAACTAACCCAAAGAATGTAAGAATAAACCTTCCCAAACATGAATTAAAATAATTTTTCTCTGTTTATTCCACATCCTTCTAATTTTTGGCAGTCCACTTTAGTGTCAATTATTACAATGATGAATACTGTATGTATTTGGTGACTGTAGGGTGGCAATGGTACAGAGGTAGAGCGGTCGACATCTGGTCAGAAGATTACACGTTCGGTTCTTGTTAACGGTTGCTGCTGCTGTTTGTGAAGAGCAGTGGTGATGTAGTTGTTTGGTGCTTTCATCTTTGTCACAAAATAAACTCCAAAAGTACTAGTAGCCATTTTTATCTAATTCCACTTTTAGAAAAAAAAAAAAAACTTCTAGCTGCAAAGGTCAAACGTTCTTCTAAATGAAGAAGTCTCAAAGTTGGATAGAATCTATGAACAGATGACCAAACTTTTGCCTTTAAAATGTTCTTGTAAAATGATTTCACGGCTTAGTCTTTACCAAATAAGCCGCACGATAGTATAGTAGCGCTTTTGCCTCAAAGCAAAAAGGCCCTGGTTTGAATCCCTGCTGGTTTCTCTCTGGCTGGAGTTTGCATGTTCTACCCGTGCATGTGTGGGTTTTCTCCAGGCACTTCGGCTTCCTCCCACAGTCCAAAAGCATGCCTCATAGGTCATTGGTTAGTCTAAATGAACGTGTTGTTGTGTGGCTCTGAAACAGACTAGCGACTTATCCAGAGTGTATCCTGCCTTCACCCAACATTGGGTCAGGCTCCAGCGACCCCAAAAGGGATTAAACCTTTATAACTGGCGTTGTCTGCGGCATCAGCAAATGAAAAACGCTCTTTGAACAAACTTAGCGTGTTAACCATACATGCAATTAACGTAATTACAATGGATTTTGATGCAGAAAAACAGTAGCTTTGTACGGATATGCAAGACTTTGACATAAAGTTTTTCATATTGGTGCAAAGCTGCTTCTGTCAGCTTCAGAAACCGTTGCAAAGATGTTGGTTGCGTAAACGGTTGAAGACTTAAATTGGTTAAATAGTGGGTTAGGCGGGTTTGGAAAATAGATGAAATGAATCTATGTCAAATCTGAGCCTCCGCACTCCAGGTGAGTGGCTGCCTGGAGTGCGGAGTGGGTCTCCCTTGGGGGGTCCTGGCTCGTACCTAGGGTTGGGGCGGGGGGATGCCCGGAACTCCTGGGTGGTGATGGGGTGCTCGCCTGGGGCTGTGGGTGCCCTTCTCGGGTAGGGCCCTGCGTTGGGCTCTTCCGGCGCGGCGGGGGGGGGGCTGTTCTCCTGGTTGGGCCGGGGCACCGCTCTCTTTCCCCTGTGCTTCCCTGCTCTCTGGCTCTGGGGGCTTGCGGCGGTCCTGCTGGTCCTGGCCTGGGTGGCGGATTTGGTTGCTCGGGGGGCAGTTGTCCCCTGCCTGCTGCCGTGTGGCGTTGAGGGGGTTCCGGCTGCCGCTGCTGCTGCGGCGAGGGTCTGGGTGTGGGGGTGGCTGGGCGCTCCTCCTCCTTCTTTTCAGATTCAACCATCCATTTTAGAATATAAACACTCACCTGAGCATAGGTGTTAGCTCACCTTTGCACTAATAGTTTGCATGATTGAATGAATGTAAGATTTCACACTAGTTGGTTTAAAGGCATAGGTATGCGTGCGTGAACACTATCTTTTTTGTCTACATGTTGACATGTGGACATTTTCGCAGCTTGCAGGTGTGTTGATAACATTTCAGTGTGTGTGTGGACAGGCCCCGCCCTTTTTGTACTACATTTTAATGAATAACAACCAGTAAACCTGTCTGCTCTATGCTGCTTCATAGATGCAATACAACGTAAAGGCAAACCAGAGCCAACAAAGGTCAGAGGTGAGAGATTGTTGTCTTGGCAAAGCTCGAGCGCTATCCAGTTAGGACGATCCGAGTGGTCATGGTAGAAAGACCATTTCACAATATTTCTTGTATTGGATGCCCAGTAATAGAAGCGCAAATTCGGCAGGGCAAGCCCCCCTTCTATTTTTAGGTTTTTGGAGGTAGATTTTATATAGCTTTACATTTTTTAGTGCCTGTTTTCTGATGTTATGTGGGATTTATTCATTGCTAATCTGTTCGGCTCTGAGTAAAGGGAAGCAAATCTGTGATACACGGACCGAACAAAAGCTGCGGCAACAAATTTCAGAAATGCACAAATCGGCACAGACCATTTCTGGGTCTCAGCTGCAGGTCGCCCTCCACTCCCAATTACTTTCATCCCTAGACTGTGCAAGAACTGCTACCCTTGAGGTTGGGACACACACATAACACACACACACACAGCAGCAGCCAGCTGAATGCTGATTCTGTGCTTGTCCCTGTGGAGCTTTGGTTCCGACTCCAGTGCTGATCCCTCCCTGCACACCGGCAATCCGGCTAAATGCACCCTGATGCCTCCACGGTCACTGGTCCTCAGCCATAGCATCCTGATCAAACACGCAAACTGTCCACAGACGCACACAGTTCCACTCCCCGTTTGGGAGTGAGCTCTTAGCGCCATGGGAGCACAGCTAAGGTGAGAATGCTGGGAGATCAGTTCCTTCAGTTGCAGGATACAAGAGACGCCAAGTGAAACATGAGCTTTGAGGTGTTTTCAAGACAATTAGAGTGAAAGCAAATAATGAGCGCAAGGGCTGAGGGATGGCGGGAGGGGGGGATTAAGGTGTTTGGCTCCACGGATTAGTTCAGGGGTGCAGTGCGCTTTAAAAGCAGAGGAAAGCTCTCTCACATCGAAAGGTCACTCGCCGAACTGATTGAGTGCTTAGCGAGGATGAGACCTCAGAGGCAGCCAGGCAACGCTCAGACTTGGTTCACTTCAAAAAATGTGTGCAGTTTCATTCCTAAAATGTAAAGAACAAAGGTTGTTTTTCCTTTTACCTCTTACTTCTTAATATAGGTTCACACCATGCATGTGATGCATGTTCAGAAACGCGCTAAGGGGGCATACTTGAACGTGCTTTTAGCATACAGCGTTACCCAATACATGTATGACATATGCATGTACGTAGCTACAAGTTTGATGAGAAATGTTGAAGTAGTTCAAATCAGGTGAAGCTTTTTTCTCTCCCAGGTCTATTCTAATATTTTAAAGACTTGGTGTCATAGAATTATTCACCAAAATTATTAATTCCTCCTTTATGATCAATTTCCAAATGTTTGGTACCTTGTTGTTTTGAAAAGGACGCTAACCATACGTCACTACCATTGAATGGCCATGCATTTAGTATGTCATACAGCCTGATGACGTTCTTAGAAACTGGTGAACCTACTGTGAACATAGAATTAAACGTTTTCCTGATTCAGCAGCTTTTCAGACTGACAGGCCACGTTTTCTTACTCCAAAAAAGGTAGATGTGCACTAATGGGATGCAGCAGTGACTTGTTTGTTCTAAAAATATGATCAAATCCTGTCGTCCTGTTTGATATTATTCATGAAAATCTGAAATGCAAAGCAATATTTTTAAATAATAACAAAAACAACAATAAAATCGCTTTTGTTATTTTTTAATTCTTTTATTGATGATTTCTTAATTTTCATCAATAATAATGCAAAATATTAACTCAAAAATTGGGAGGGGGCAAAGCTTTTTGCTGCTTGTGTCACGGTGCCCCCGGCTGGGCCCTCATCATCTCATCCACCTGTTGACAACGGCTGTGCCTCATCAGCGTCATCTGGATCCAGGCTCTTAAGGAGGACCAGGACCTGTACTCGACGCTAGTTCGTTGTACTCCTCGGTGCTTCTCTGGCCGCTCATGCACAATCTCGCTCTAGTCACCTTGCCTTGTCTAATCCCTTGTTTGTCTGCCTCTCAGGACTCCCGCTGTCATCTGGACCTACGGTCGTACTCACCTCTCGCTGCCTCTCGTCTTGGCTTCTCGCTGGAAGATCCTCGGACCACGGTGTTCGGCCACAAGAACCTCCAACCAGCTCCTGTGGATTTCCCCTCTGTTAATTCTGCCTCCAGAATTAAAGAAACTTTTGAACTCACCATTCTGTCTGCCGAGTATCCTTCCGGGTTCCAGCATCTGGGTCTGCTAAAGCCTGCTAGCCATCACTCCGACCCAGCTGACCCGGAAGGACTCCGCCTCGCCATATCCCAGCAAGGTATGTTGCTCTCACGCCAAGCCGATGCCCTCTCGCAAATGTCCGCTACCCAGCAGGAGTTATTTCGTCGGTTGGACAACCTTACGCAAGCCCTCGCCGGAGTTACTAGCCAAGCAGCTAGCACAGCCACTGCGGCCTCCTCGGTTTCCGGTGACCTCACTACCGTCATGTCCGCGTCTCTGGATGAAAACATCCGGTCACAACCCGAGCCGTTTCATGGCGACGTGGAGGCCTGCGGCGGATTTCTGCTACAATGTCGTCTGATTTTCCAACAGTCACCCAGGTACTATCAGTCCGATCAACGGAAAATTTCCCTAATTGTCAATTCACTCCGCAGCAAGGCTCTGCAGTGGGCCCAAGCTTTTCTGGCTGCTAACCCTGTCTCACATCTCCCCTTTGAGCGGTTCATCGGAGAATTTCGGCTTGTATTCGATCAGCCACGAAAGCAGGAAGAAGCCACCCGGCGGTTATTAAGCCTCAAGCAGCGTAACCGACCGGTGAGTGATCACATCATCGACTTCCGCATCTTAGCGGTCGAGGCTGGCTGGCCCGATATCGCGCTCAAGGGGGTGTTCTATCAATCATTGAACGATAAGATTAAGGACCATCTATGTACTCAACCGGAGGCCGACAATTTCGAGGAGCTGGTTACCGCCGCCCTCCGTTCCGACATACGGATTCGGGAACGTCAAGCAGAACGGAGTTGTGTTAACCGGCGTCCACCTTCAGAAACTTTTCTTCACTCTCCTCAATACCACCCACAGCCATCTGTCGGCGCAGAACACTTCAACCTGCCGTCTGAGGAACCGATGCAGATTGGACATTCAAAGCTCTCACCTGAGGAGAGGCTCAAGCGCCGTAATGAAGGGTTGTGTTTTTATTGTGGGGACTCTGGTCATGTTGTCTCTCAGTGCAAGAGCCGTTTAAACTCCAGAACCCCTCGCTAAGAGACAGGTCGCGAGGGGACCCGTCTGAAAGTAAGCCTTTCTTGTTCATGCCTGTCAAGTTTCCAAGTATTAATCAAGTTCATGAATGTTATGCCCTCATAGACTCTGGAGCTGAACACAGCCTCATCGATTCTGGTCTGGTTCACCAACTCGGATTACCTGTCGAGCCTCTCGCCGCCCCCGTAAAAGCCGCCGGGTTAGGAGGGAAGTTGTTGTCAAAAATCACTTCTCGCACCGAACCCATACAGCTAATCACGTCCGGTAATCATCGTGAGTACCATCAATTCTTTATTACCGACTCTCCTCAAACTCCCGTTATCTTAGGATTTTCCTGGCTACAGTTACATAACCCACAAATTAATTGGTCTACCTCTCGGATCACCAATTGGAGCACATATTGTATGGCGAATTGTTTACACTCGGCCCTTCCCACTACCGCCTCGATTAAACTTCCCGAAAATGAAGATATTGACCTTGTTAAGGTGCCATCATGCTACCACGACCTAAAATCTGTTTTTAGTAAATCCAAGGCGTGTGCGTTACCACCGCACAGACCCTACGACTGTGCTATAGAACTTCTCAACGGTACCTCCCTCCCCAAGGGGAAGTTATACAATCTATCCGGTCCAGAAAAACTCTCCATGGAGAATTACATTCAGGAAGCCCTATCTCTTGGGCACATCCGACCTTCTTCCTCTCCTGCGGGAGCCGGGTTCTTCTTCGTAAAGAAGAAGGACGGATCCCTCAGACCTTGCATTGATTACCGTGAACTCAACCAAATAACTGTAAAGGACAAATACTCGCTTCCTCTTCTCAATTCCGTCTTTGATTCTGTCCAGGGGGCTACCATCTTTACTAAATTAGATCTCCGGAACGCCTACCATCTGGTTAGGGTCCGGGAGGGGGACGAATGGAAGACGGCTTTCAACACCCCCCTTGGACATTTCGAATATCTAGTCATGCCTTTTGGCCTCACCAACGCCCCCGCCATTTTCCAGCGTTTGGTAAATGACGTCCTTCGTGATTTTCTCAACCGTTTTGTTTTCATCTATCTTGATGACATTCTGGTCTATTCCTGCAATCCCACCGAACATCGCCACCACGTCAGGCTGGTTCTCGAACGGCTTTTAGAAAACCGACTGTTTGTAAAAGCCGAGAAATGTGAATTTCACGCTGACACTGTCTCGTTCTTGGGGTACATCCTCGAGGCTGGCAAAATCAAACCCGATCCGGCCAAAATCCAAGCCGTCTCCGAGTGGGGTATCCCCGAAACTCGGAAAAAATTACAGCAGTTTCTGGGGTTCTCAAATTTCTACCGGCGTTTCATTCGTAATTACAGCCAAATCGCCGCCCCTCTCACTCGTCTCACTTCTGTCAAGATCCCTTATGTCTGGAACACTGCCGCTGACTCCGCTTTCACTCGACTCAAGGAACTGTTCACCTCGGCGCCCATTTTGATCCAACCTGACATCCACAGACAGTTTACGGTGGAGGTTGACGCCTCGGACTCTGGTGTGGGGGCCGTGTTGTCCCAGCGTGACCCAACATCGGGCAAACTCAAGCCATGCGCCTTCTTTTCCAAAAAATTAAACCCTGCAGAACAGAATTACGACGTCGGCAACCGTGAACTATTAGCCATCAAGCTGGCTCTGGAGGAGTGGAGACATTGGTTGGAGGGGGCCGAACAACCGTTTATTGTATGGACTGACCATAAAAACCTGGCGTATCTACGCTCTGCGAAGAGACTGAACTCCAGACAAGCTCGCTGGTGTCTTTTCTTCGATAGGTTCAATTTCACCATCACTTACCGCCCAGGCAGCAAGAACGGCAAACCTGACGCCCTGTCTCGTAAATATTGCACCTCGGATGATGACACCACTCTCCCGATCATTCCTGACTCCTTCTTTGTGGGCAACCTCACCTGGGACGTAGAGACCCAGCTCCTTCAGGTCCAAGGTGAGAAACCCGACTCCGTTACCTGTCCCCCTGGCACTCTGTTTGTTCCGGATAGGCTCAGGTCCGATGTCATCACCTGGGGTCACAGCTCCAAGGTCGCCTGCCATGGGGGTGTGCGCCGGACCCTTGCACTCCTCAGACGACGGTTTTTCTGGCCTTCCATGGACACGGATGTGCGGCAGTACATCGCCGCCTGCTCCACCTGCGCTAGAGCCAAGACCTCCAACTCGCCTCCTGCCGGCCATCTCCAGCCTCTGCCTGCGCCACACCGACCCTGGTCCCACATTGCCATGGACTTCGTCACAGGCCTGCCACCCTCGCATGGGTTTACTGTCATACTTACCGTTGTTGACCGTTTTTCCAAGGCTGCTCAGTTCATTCCGTTGCACCAACTCCCTTCAGCTACTGAAACTGCCAACCTCTTAGTCAATCATGTTTTCCGTCATCACGGCATCCCTGTTGATATTGTGTCTGACCGCGGTCCTCAGTTCACTTCTCAGGTTTGGACGGCTTTCTGCTCCGCCCTCGGAGCATCTGTCAGTCTCACCTCTGGATACCACCCGCAATCTAATGGCCAGGCAGAGAGGGCTAATCAGGAGTTGGAGGCAACCCTCCGTTGTCTGGCGGCGCAAAATCCGGAGGACTGGTCAGATTACCTCGTCTGGGTGGAGTATGCGCATAACAACCACCCGGCCTCGGCTACAGGCATGTCCCCATTTGAGGCCTCATTGGGGTATTCTCCACCTCTGTTCCCCTCACAGGAGCTCGATCTGGCGGTACCTTCGGTCCAACTCCACCTGCAGCGCTGTCAGGACGTTTGGCGCCAGGCCAGAGCTGCCCTCCTCCGAACTGCTGAAGGTAACCGCCAGATCGCAAATCGTCACCGGACTGTCAGTCCTACCTATGTGCCGGGACAGCAAGTGTGGTTGTCCTCCAAAAACATTCCGCTCCAGGCCACGTCCCGGAAACTGGCACCACGTTTCATTGGCCCATTCCCCGTAGAGCGCGTCATCAACCCCACCTGTGTCCGTCTGAAACTTCCTGCTGCGCTCAAAATCCATCCATCGTTTCATGTCTCTCAACTCAAGCCTGTCCGCCAAAGCCCCCTTTGCCCGCCGTCCGCTTCCCCACCACCCGCCCGGCTCATCGACGGCGCCCCGGCTTACACCGCCAGCCGGGTTTTGGACATTCGGCGCCGGGGTCGTGGATACCAATACCTGGTGGACTGGGAGGGCTACGGCCCGGAGGAGCGGTCGTGGATTCCCCGCTCATTCATCTTGGACCCCTCCCTCATCGAGGATTTCCTCCGGGCCAACCCCGATCGCCGTCCTGTTCCGCCTGGAGGCGGTCGTTTGAGGGGGGGTACTGTCACGGTGCCCCCGGCTGGGCCCTCATCATCTCATCCACCTGTTGACAACGGCTGTGCCTCATCAGCGTCATCTGGATCCAGGCTCTTAAGGAGGACCAGGACCTGTACTCGACGCTAGTTCGTTGTACTCCTCGGTGCTTCTCTGGCCGCTCATGCACAATCTCGCTCTAGTCACCTTGCCTTGTCTAATCCCTTGTTTGTCTGCCTCTCAGGACTCCCGCTGTCATCTGGACCTACGGTCGTACTCACCTCTCGCTGCCTCTCGTCTTGGCTTCTCGCTGGAAGATCCTCGGACCACGGTGTTCGGCCACAAGAACCTCCAACCAGCTCCTGTGGATTTCCCCTCTGTTAATTCTGCCTCCAGAATTAAAGAAACTTTTGAACTCACCATTCTGTCTGCCGAGTATCCTTCCGGGTTCCAGCATCTGGGTCTGCTAAAGCCTGCTAGCCATGACAGCTTGCCCCCCTTGTAGTGCCGACCCTGGCATTGTCAGTAATGTAGACAACGGCCATCGTAATAGTAATAGTATTAATCTTACAGAGAGAATCATCTAAATTATCCATAAATGTTTGAAAAAAGTAGGGGGAATGAGTGCAAAGTTTGAGATTAATCCAGTTTCTAGTGTTATTGCAGAAAACTTTGGAATATTCACATGAGAAACACAAATGTTTCAAAAATTCATCAATCAAATCTTAAAATATGAAAGCTTCAAAGTTACATTTAGGTCTGCTTTTAACTGACCTAAGGTGTCCTGTAGTTAAAGGCCCACTTCAATCATCTTTGACACTTTTGTATTAAATGCTGTTTTTAACCAAAATTCAACAAACCTGTGTCGTTTCCTAGGAATCACCTGCGAGAACATGTAAAAATTGTCTTTAATCAAATCAATGATTGGATTAGAATTGAACTGTGTTCATGCACTTTTTTTTAAAAATCTTAGTTATTGAGGCATTTTTATGAAAGAAAGTGGACTTGATATTATTCACAATCTAAGTTCAAAATAGCTAATAAAAAACTCTGATGACCGAGCATGTACACCGTAATTAAGACTACTTCCTCTCCATACCGGGGCAACAAAACAGCAAGCGTCATCTGAACTATCAAGCTGTATATTTTAGATCCAGATTCCAGCTCAGACGAGGAAAACAGACCTACAGGGATCCAGTCATCTGCAAGTGGATGCATCAGAATGGAGTGGAGCAGGGAGCTTGTGGCCTGCCGATGTTGGTCTTATGTCACAACTACAAATTTATTCAAACGGCATTTTGAAAAAAGAAATACTCAGAAATGTAATACATTTCTTTGTGTCCTCCCTCATCAGAAAAAAAAAATGTTTAAGAAACTGTTAAAAGCACCAAAAATAGGATTTTTCATTGATGTATGTCTTTAAAAGTTGATAGACATACAGTAAAACTTAAAGCCTGCTAGATGGCACTAGGGAGAAATGCTGCTTTTAGTCCTAGCACAAGCCTTGCCTTTACATAAAGCTGCATGCGTTTCTTATGTCACTTAAAGGATTTGATGACTATGTGTGAATCAGACCTCAGCCACAACAAAGGCTGCTCACCTAACTGTAGGAACCTTCAATTCTGTGATTCCTGCTTTCATCAGGCCTCAGACGAGTCTAATAATGACTCTATTTTCATGTCCGACATGGAAACCACTATAAAAACATGCTGGACCGATGCAGAACAGCTTCAAAGTCTGACAGCTCCATCCTGGTTGTCATGAAACTTGGTTTATTTACGGCACTGCCTTCAACATTATGCAAAATAAATATGCAAAAGGGATCTGAGAGGCGCTAAAGTCTGTGTTCGTGTTGGTGAATGTCTTCACCATTTTACAGAAACATCAGTGGAGCTGCTGATGGGTTCATTAGCATATCCAGCGAGCGACAGAGATTTGATCAAAAGAGGCTTAATGACTGTAGCTCATGGATCTGACGGTCTTTTATTTTATTTTTTTTAGAGAATCGCCAACCGCTTGAGAACACATGCAGACCGTGTCGCTGGATTAATGAACAGGGTTGCAAACTTTCACACATCCAGCATGAGGCTGAGCAGAAGCTCTCACAGCAGACGCCCATTTCTGAGAGGGAACCCAGTTAAAGGGAGATTCGGAGCTGATGGAATCACTGCAGGGAATAAAGACCGCATACGTGGACGGGGCCGCGCCGCGCAACAGGAAACTGGATTACGATGTGTTTGAGTGGCTGCTACTCTCAAATCTTATGGCAGGCATCAAAATCAAATCTTCTAGCCCTTTCATCCAACAAACTGCAATGGCCAGGATAGTTGACAATGACGGAAATTATACTTTCAGGCTGAATTCAATATTGCAAAGGAAAACTCTATAAATTGGTCAAACATATGTCAAGGAATGAACATATATATTTGATCTAGAAAGTAACAAATTACATCTACTTAAGTAACTTTTCTAAAAACTGGCTACATTGAAGTGTAAGGAATCCCCATCAGCTCCACTTTTTCTGGTTTATTTTCCATTAAAACTTTTAGAGTCTATTATGCAGAGAAATGTGGAAAAAGTTTTGAAACTAAATTGCAACTGATTTAAGACAACAATGAGACTCTGTCCAGAGTCTATGGCCTGCAGGTTTTCAGCTTGTCCGGGCCTGTGGAGGGTCGTAGAGAGGAGTGCAGGTGTGTCTGAGAGTTCCCTAAAAGTCCGTGCTGGCCACTTCCAGGGTCATTTAAAATAGAACATAGGCTTGTCCTTCACGTGGTAAGGGTTTCACAAAGTATTCGTCTGACTAACGGAAGTTCTATGACATACAGGTAATGCTGTCGAAAGATGCCCTCATGCCCCAACCTAGTCGTTAGTAAGGTGCGAGTAATCACTCCTTCCAGGCCACCCTCAAAAACACAGCTAGAGGATGTGAAGGTGACACCCAAGTTCCTCCTATAGGATGTCAACACAAACCACTCTCTCATTGCCTATGTTCCCCATTTTTTCCAACCAGTGTTGTGTAAGTGATCGCTATGACCTTTCGCCCGCACCATGTACGCAGAAAAGAATGCGCATTTTCATTCGACGGCGGACCAAACAGTCTACGACTTTGATGTTTGGGCCTTCTGCGTGACCTGAACAGGTATGACCATTTTTTTGGTAGCAGAGTGAGTAAGACTGATCTTTTAACTGACCATTTCCTGATAATTTGCGTAGCACTCCAGCATTAACATTTTAACATGTTTAAAAGTGAACATTGTAATTCGTGTTTAAAGAACATTTTTTGCCATTTCTGCCTGTACATTAGCCCTCTAAGCAGAGAGTTATGGAAAAAATAGTTATTACTACCACTAGATGATGTCATCAACAGCCACCGGTCATCTACATAGCTGTGATGCATTTCACCTCCATGCCACAAGCACGATGCGGATCACCCTACCGACGAGGGAAACCCAGCCCTAAGTCACTACCTATTGGGCAAGTGACTGTTTTTGGTAAATTCCGCACATGTTAGTTATCACACCCATCCCCCGTCTCAGTGAGTTCAAGAATCATGTGATCTTTACCCAGCCAATCAGCAAAGATCATCCTACATTATAGGTTACTCAATTGTGCAACTTGACCAATCAGCAGAGAGCAGGGTCACATCAAATTTCCCTTTTTCTCCAAAGTCAGAAAAATTTGCTTTTGCAGCTCGGTTGACTGGACATTTTCAAAGGAATCGTCAAAACTAACCATGGTAAGTTGATGGAACTCATACATTTTATTGTTGAATAGTTGTGTTAAGTATTGACATATAAGTTGTTTGCGGAGAATTTATTGAAATGAGTGAAAATACGGCATGAAAACTGCAGGCACCACATTTGATCATACGCCCTTTTC
Source organism: Oryzias sinensis (assembly GCA_037389245.1). Classification (NCBI taxonomy): domain Eukaryota; kingdom Metazoa; phylum Chordata; class Actinopteri; order Beloniformes; family Adrianichthyidae; genus Oryzias; species Oryzias sinensis. The sequence goes on along the minus strand of CM074510.1, from coordinate 8,401,458 downwards.
ACTAAAAACTAAATTTTACTTGGTATGTCGGTTTTTGGACATATGCCCTATGCATCTAACAAACCATATTAGTGCATTTTCTTTACAAATAAAGAAATACAACTTAGAATATTATGTTTTAATGTTGCCAAATGTTTTTATATCACTATACAGTGATTCGGAGAGAATTTAAACACTGTTTTTAGTTTATTAATAGTTATAAAGAGTGATTTTTGTCAGTTTATGATGTTATGAAAGTTGTTTAATTGCATGTGTTTAATTTTTAGCTTCCATCAATCTTTTATGGCAAGAGGAGGGAGACTGCTGTTGTGCCAGTCCACCCTGACATTAGTGATGATGATGAGGATCAAGATGATGATGTGTCAGACCCTGACTTCGTCCCACCCACCCACAGCCAGGACATTCCCAGACCCTCACACACAGTTGTGTGAGGGTCTATTCAACACTTTTGTTATTAGCACTTTTTGTTAACAGCACGTTTATGTTCTAAAAGTGATGTTCAAATGTTCAAATACATAATATGTGTTTTTCTTATATTTATATATATATATGTATACTTATTGGAATTTGTTTTCCCACTCACGGGCAAGTAACCAAATATGGTAACTTCATTTGCATTGATTTTCTACATGAAAATGAAATAAATTGAAAAATGTCACCAATGAAATGAAGTCTTATGTTCTCCAATAACACTCTAAGGTTGAATTTTTGAATTTTAAAGTATTTTATTGAGTGCCCTATAAAGGGTTAAAAAAAACCCTAATAGAATAAATAGACTCTAAATGCCCTTACAACTGGAGCAATAAAGATGTGCCAGGGGAGTAGGAATTGGAAAAATCCCAAACCACAGTCACGCCGCCCTTGGAAAGGCATTTTCAAGGGGCCACATTCAATGAAGAGTATCCGTAACAACAGATTAAAATGCTCAGAACTCTCATGTTCACTCGTAGCTATGCGAGTTTCCAGAACCGTTTTCAGGCTCTACAAACAAAACATGCAGCCGTTGAACGTGCATTAGCAGTTAAACCAGGTCAGTCTTTGACCAATCAGGGATTTGGATTTAGTAGTGACGTATGGATGGCATCCCTGTTATTTCACGGGAGTGCCAACCGTTTGAAAATTCATCATGGAGGAGAAATTATTAACTGTGGTTTGTGTCCAGCTGAAATGTTATGACACTTTCATATCTCGGAATAGAGCTGTGAAAGAAAAAGCTTGGAGCAAGACTCACGAAATTTGCTTCGACATTGCGCACAAAAACCTCTTCTAACAGTAGCTGGTACACATCCACTAAGAAACGGTAGAAACAGAAGCCCCTCCCTGCTCGTCCAGTGTGAACACCATTTGCTTAAAGCTCCTTCTTGAAAGAGCTTTCTGATTTAATTTTGACATTTTTAACAGCTTTCATGAGAAACCCGCGGCTTTCTCTGTATCTGAATTGTTTTTGAAATAACGTTTGTTCATTGGGAGGGTCTTAAAATAAATCTATGGTCATTTTTTATCCGCACATTACGAGCAGAATGCTGTGTTAGTCCTTCCAGCTAAGCATTTTTGAATCTCTGATCGTCTGCTTGTTTCTGCGGCGGTTTGTTCAGGTAGATGTCTCCATTCAAAGCCCCACTGGCAGCTCCTGCCGTGCCTCCTTGCATTAAACCCAGAAACCCACTGGGTGAGCAACAACCAGCCTTGTTTAGCAGCAATGACAAGGTCATTTAAGTGATAATGAAATCTTCCCATTACTGTAATGAGACACATTTGTAATGAAGGTGATTTGCTCAAAACAACACCGGCGCACATGCGGCGACGCTCTCTGACCACACATCCGTGCACTTCAAACACAAAAATCCAACCGCCTAATTACCCAGCAAGCCAAACAAAACGTACACCTTTGTTTGAGGAGAGCATTGAGTCACCAGCTTTTCCTCGTGACAAGGTCCAGATCGGAGAGAGAGCAGCTCTTTACAGCCACTGTGTATCTTTGTATTAGCTTATCTGTTTACTTTTAGTCACCACCTCAAAGCAAATTACGCTGCAATGAAGTCTTAGGCTGTCAGCACCTATGTCAGACGCAAAATGACTGTAGGTATTCTTATATGCAATAGAGGAAACAAATATGCTCTAATTGGCTAGCTGGAGCCTATTTATATTTGCAGGTTTATGAAGTTTTTGTTTGTAAATCTTAACAAGGTATCTCCAGGAATTACCATACAGTTTAAAAACAAACTGCTCCCAAACACTTTCTAAAGCCATTTATATACTTTCATGACCATTAAATTCTCAGTTATGATGCTGAGGTGTTAAGAGTGGCTGCAATAATTCGATGACTACTTGAAATAAAAAGGTGTTCAGTAAGAGTTTGCACGGAGCATCAAATTTATTGTCTGGCATTGCTGGAATACTGCAAAAATTAATTGTTGCATTGATGTTTTTCTGGTGAAAATCCTGTTTTTGGTGTTTTTAAAATGTTCTTTTGGCATTTTTCTGATGATGGAGAACATATTTCAAGAAAAGCAAGCTTAAAATTGAATATATATATTTCTCTGTTCAAATGGTTGAGAATCAGTTGCAAAAATCTCTGATGCAGATAATACGCTGTGCAGCCCTCAAGCTCCCTGCTGTGCTCTATTCTGATTCATCCACTTGCAGACAAATAGATCCAGCTACGTCTTTATTTTCGTCGTCCGAGCTGGTCTCTGGCTCCAAACTGTGTGGCTGGATAACTCCGAGACTGCTTGCCACTTTTGTTGCACCCATAATGTACGGTGGGGTTGTGAGGCTAGCGGGACAGTGTGTAAACAGATGGATGACGGGATGTGGGGGAGAGCCCACCAACAGCCCCGCCCACAACTCAGAGGTTTTTTGACTTTCCCTAAAAACGGAATAATCATAACTAAAAGATCACAGGGAATACTTTGAAAATAGATCAGAAGATGATCAAAGTGGGGCTGTAAATAGATTTTTGTGGGTGAAATAAAAAGAGCATTTTCTATTTTTTGATTTTTTAATAATAAACTGACATATATCATGTCAGTAGAATAAACTTAAAACACGACCAGAACACACAGAGTTAGACACATCTAGTGCATCGATTTGAGTTTTTCTTCAGAAATCCACTTTGGTGAAAGTAAAAAGGTACAGTGCAATGAAATTATTCTGTATTTTCAGGTGTTCAGCTCCTTTATTAAAGTGCAACCTCCAAGTACAGCCCGCCAGTCACGAGTCAGAGGAAATTGCTGCCAAATGCCATAGCAACAAGCCTTAAAATGCACAAACTAGATCAATTACCAGCTGTTGGCATGCAGGGAAAGTCCGGATGTTTCTTGCTTTTCCAAGGACTGAACAAGGTGGAATGGTCACTAAATGGTAACTTTGAATTAGAAACTGATCCTAATGGTAGATTAGAGGATTAGACGTCAATCCAAAGCAATTAAAATGATCTATCTAGAGCGTGAAAATGACAAATGGTGTGGAAAAGAACTGGGTTAAAAAAAATGGGGTTAATCGATCTTTACTTAGACAATCCGTTCATCCAATTCGTTTATCAGTCCTGCTTTAAGGTATGCACTTGTATTTGTTTTTCAGGTAAAACTGCTTCTTCTCTGTTTTTGTAACAATTCATTTGAATACAAGGTCCTTTGATCAGTTTTATCACTAGTTGTGGTTTTCATAGACAAATAATACAGTTTTTTATTCTTATAAAAAGGTATTGAATTACTACATTGTATATTTTTGATTTTAAAATCATACATTTATAAGAAAGAAGTCCTAACAGTTCAATCAAAAGTCGTTGGCTAAATTTATGAATTTTGTCTTGTAAATAAATGAGTTTGAAAGCCGTAAATTTAACTTTAAAACACGTAAATTTACAAGAAGAAAAGTCCTACATTTACGAGAAGAAAATCATGAATCAAGGAAAAAAAACACCAAAGTTGTCTTCATATCAGAGCTGTGCTCAAAGATACAAAGATGTAGAGCATTTTGTGAAGCTTTAATTCCACACAAGTTTCAAAGACAAAATAATTTTGAACCTTTTGACGACTCAACACCAAATTATTGTTAGTTTTGCAGGCCTTTCCGGGCAGTTCAGAGTTATGGATATGTAAAATAAGGAACTCAGAGACACGTTTGGGTAGAGAGGACAACTAATTTATTCTGGGTCCATATGTCCATATGTGACCTTTCATCATGTGACTGTGATGGGCACAAGTGACACTAAAGGGGAATGACAATAGTGTTACAGACGTCCCATCCAAATGAAACGTCAAATCAACAAAGAGGAATACAAATAGTCTGTTGCATTAGCATAAAAACATAGAAAACTGGGCCTCTTCAGATGGAAGCATCACACAGACTTGGAAGTGGACAGCTGCAGGGATACCGATGGCTTCCTCAACGGGCTGCAGAGATCCTACAAGACACACATCAATGAATAAACGTAACTTTAACCCTTGTGCTATCTTAGATGACCTCAACCTTACTTTGACGTGTTCTCCCTACCATGACGAAGGTGGATAAAGGTGGAAAGATTTCATGTAATCCATGGACACCAGTGAGGTTCCCAAATCATCGAAGAAAAAAGGTTCAGCGCACTGTCTATTGGGTCTAGATGACCCAATTCCCAATGGTAAAGTGCCTAGGATAGCACAAGGGTTACAAAAGTCAAAGTGGCTTTTTTTTAACAAGATTGAAAGTCATAAATTTATGAGAGCAAAGTCGAAATTGTTTTACTTTAAATCTTGTAATATTACATTAAAAAAAAATTGGCCCCCTAATACTCCGTCGTAATTGAATCAAATAGAATTGTGTTGATTAAAATGATCCAGCACTGGCAGTGATGACCAGCTCTAGTTGTTATCACTGCCAGAAGGTACCTGCTGGTTCCAGGACGCCAAAATCCTATTGACTTCTATAGAGAAACAAACAGCTATTACTGATAATCCTCCTTTTTGTCTTTATCTTTTTTCTGTAATTATAAACTGACCAAGCAGATGTCTCATGTCAAACAATTGAAACGTTTGATTGGCACATTTTTGTGGTAGGGGCAACAAGCTCACTCCTGATTGGTGTGAGTGCTTGCCTGATGTCGTCTGGCTCCAAGACGATGACGAAAAAATGGCGACTGAATTTGCTCCATTCTTTAATGGGTGATGTCATGATCGCTAGGTCCAGGTCTCGTATACAGTCATTGATCCAAACTCAAGAGACGGTGAGAGAAAATGGTAGAACTTATGACTTATCGCTTCAAGGGCTTCTCTATAAAAGCATAAATGACTTGTGCATGGTGATTTTTCTTAGGTTTCATTCATTTCTTTGCTTTTTTCGTTTGAGAAACCAGCAGGAAAGTCCAGTGCTTTACTTTCTACTGTCTATCTTTTAAAACAAAAATTACATTAAACTTAAGTTCAATTCATGCCTCCAACTTAAATCTGTCAATCATTCTTCCTTGAGCTGAAATAATTGCCTTCCTTGAAGGGATGTGACAGAATTTGTCTCCTATTACTCTGGAGTTCTGTTTTCAATTACTTATTTCCTCCAAGTAACCTTGAGAATTGACAGCAGTTGTCAAGAAGCAAAGGGGCTTTAAAGACGACATGAAGCACCACAAAAAACAAAAAAACAAACAAAAAAAAAAACGTTCTGGTTGGCTGATGGTAGAAGACTCCAGACAGGGGTCGATGGGTCTGATTTGCACCCCTGAATATATGACCAAGACTTGCTGAATCACCACAAGCTTCAAACTCCATAATTTCCCTTTTAACCCAGCTTGAACCAGCTGCACCGCCTCCTGTGTGAACGCTCGCTCTGCTCAGCAATCACACACTGTGATTGTGAAGGGTGCTCAGCTGACAACTGGTTTGCTGGTGACAGATTTGAGTCCTGTGGGTAAATGGAGCACTCCCCAAAGAGTTTATGGATCAAAACCTCTCTTTTGAGTGTTTACATAATTTTCTCACATCTCATGAGCAAGAAAACATCCATTCCTATTTCTTTTTTCTTTTTTTTTATTGTCGGGTGCATTTAGCTCACAAGAGGGCACTGTTGCCTCTCCGGAATATTCTGTCTTGGTGCATTGCCTCCCAAAGCAACCAACCGACTCTTCAGGACTCATCCCTACATAAATACCCCCCAAGGTGAGTAACCTATAAATTGTCCGTAAATAAAAGGCATCAAAATTAAATCTGTCACCGAGACAGAAACAGACCAGCATCCAGACAACCAGCCGTGGCGCATATCTGTTAAGTTTGTGATAGGGGGCACGTCAACTCCATTACTCACTTCTGCTCCTAATAGCCACAAACGGCCTTCTGGAACTCCCAGACTGTCCCCGTTAGCCGAGCGGCCGCTTCTCCGTGTCAGGGCTGCCCGTCTTCTGCCGAGCATGTCAGATGAATGGACACGTGGCTGTCTTGTGTCAAGTCGCACGGCGAGGAGATGAAAGCGGAGCGGGCCCCACAGAAGAGCTGCTGCAGAGTGAATGATGAGCAGGGCTCAGAGGGAGACGTGTGGACGACTGCGTTCGCCTGTTTGCGGTCGTGTGTGGACACGTGTGTGTCTCTGCGACTGTAATCGCTTGTATATGTGTGTTGCTCTCTGCAGATTGCTGCTCATCTGTGGTTTATTCACCCCTGTGGATAACAGGGCTGCACACTCTGAAAGGATACATCAATCACTGGACAAGGGGTAAAAATAGACGGGCTTGGTTAAATACAGATGTGCATCTTAGCTACATCAACAAGAGGAGAAGGATCTGCGAGAGAAAAGCTGGACAAGGAGCTAATTGTGTTCTTTTTTTTTTTTCTGGTCGTGGTCCGCAGTCAGGAGGCTCATCACAGCCTGAAAAGCCGTCTCCGCCCTGCCACCTTCTAATCCCACACACTGAGAGCCTCCTGCTGTCCATATCAATTAGCAGCATTTAGCTGGTCACACCACTGCGCTACAGATGACTACATTTCCCACGTCTCTGCGAGGCAGATTGTCTGCCGTTATTAATGGCAGCGCTGGGGAGCCGCTGTTGAATTCGTGCCATCACACTGCTGCAGGAATCTCCTTCCTCCCCCTGCAGGAAAGGTCAGCAGCCATTCCGAAGCAAGGACTCCGGCGCGCCGCTCGTTTCCCATCCAGCATTTTTGGCCTCTGTCAGATTTGTCGGCTGACGTGCAGCGCTGTCAGCTGTCGAGTAAGATAAATGAAGTGCTGAAGAGGACAAATATATTCTGCAAGTATGCATCCGTGAGCGCACACACGCCTCCTGGCATGCACATGCGTCTGTGCATGCCACATACCCTTGAGCGGCGGGGGGGGGGATGTGAAGGACGCACGCTCAGGTGACTGATTGGGCTTGGCGTGGCGTTAATGGTTTCAATGATAAAAGGCGTGACTCCTCTTTGCGTTTGCATCGGTTGTCTGTGCTTTATTGCCGGGGTTGCGGGTTAATGCCAAGTGTTTAAGTGTTCGGTGCAGATGTCAGCCAAAGTCACTTCATGAAAAAGTCCTGCAGGTGGGGAATAAGCCAAAAATGAAGAGGTGAATGGTAAATCCTCCACCAGCACTTTTCACAGCTAGTTTGCTGCTGAATGTGTCCACCTAGTATATAAAAGACTTAATCTAATGAAAATTGTGATTTTAACGTGTCCCTGTGGCATTTTTCTGATGATCGAGGGCGTGTAGAAAAAAAAAAAAAGCTTAACATTGCATTTCTGAGTATATTTATTTAAATCGCTGTAAATCAGTAGCAGACCAAAAAAAAGCAGTTATTTTGTGATGTAGAAAAGCTCGGCTTAAACCAGGGCTCTGCAACCTGAGGCCACATGTGGCTCTTTGACCACTCTGGTTAAGGAAAAAGGAAAAGGTTTTAATTTTAAAAAGTAACTGTAAACCAAAACATTTTGAATGATTTTTGTTTGCCACAGAAAATCAATTGGAGGTCACTAAGCACAACCAGACCTGAGGCACACTGAATTATAAAGCAGAATTTCAAATAAATAAAAAGGTTTTTATTGTGCCTTATGTATGTTTCTTTTTAAAAAAACAGTAAAATAATCTAAAAAAGATCAGGATCTCTTTTGCAAGGGTGACCTGGTCAAAAGGTCAGCAACACATTTCACAAAACAGGATAACAATATAAAGTAAAGCAATAGGATTGAAATTGTTTAAATTTAAAATCAAAGTACTGCAAAGTAACTTGGTGTTACAAAATGCACAAGATCTAAAACATTCACAAATTGGGTGCAAAAGTCATTTAGTATGAGAATGTTAAAGTGCAAGAGATGCAAGATGCGGTAGTTGACAGTAACTAATTGAAAACACAAGGATTTGTTCTATACAGGATGTAATGAAAAATGGAAATGAAACAAGTTCGGACGATTTTAGTTCAGTTTGAAAAATACGGATATTAGCTCGAATTTAATTTAATTAAGTCTATTTACATTCTGATGGGGGCTGGTTTAGCTCGTGCTGGTTTGCGGCGCCTTCCATCCGTGAAACCAGGGTTCACATCCGGGCTGCTCCCTATTCCCTTCTCTGCTTCTGTGCCAGTCCCAAGCCCGGTTGCTTTGAGAAGGTTGAGTCAGGAAGGGCATCCAGCGTAAAAACATTGCCAAGTCATGCGACTCATCCTCGAGGGAGGGTTGTTTCGCTGTGGCGACCCCTGATGGGAGAAGCCGAAAGTGACAGAAGTCAATTTACATTCCGATTTGTGTGACATTTTTATTTATTTTATTTGAAAAGTCTGGCTGCATGGTGGCGTAGTGGTTAGCGCTCTTGCCTCACAGCAAGAAGGCCCCGGGACTCCAGCTTCCTCCCACTGTCCAAAACATGTTTCATAGGTTAACTGGTCAACCTAAATTGTCCCTAGGTGTGAATGTGAGAGTGCTTGGGTGTGTGATTGTGGACACTCTACCCTGCGACAGACTGGCGACCTGTCCAGGGTGTCCCCTGTCTTCGCCCACAAGTGGCCAGGATAGGCTCCGGCAGCCCCGTGACCCCGAAAGGGAATAAACGGTAGAAGATGAATGAATGAAAAATCTAATATTGCTGTTATAAGTCAGGTTTTTTGATTTTTTTTTTCAGAGTAAAAAATTTGTTTTTATTTTATAAACATGATTCTTTTATGTGGCAGCTCTGTTGACCAATGAATGAACCCTACCAAGCTTCACACTTTATGTTGTCCCACTCAATTCCTTTTTGAGTTGGGCAGAGCTAACACAGATCAGTTTATGCTACTTCAAGGTTTGTTTTTACGATGTGGTCTCCAATGGGTACCATCAATTATTGGTCTAGTCCATTAACTCTTTAAGGGTGTATTCAGAGTGGACACACTTGGTTCGCTTAAAGAGAACAATAGTTTTTTTCTCCCAATAATCTGTAACTTTCAGTCTGAATTCACCCAAGTGAACCCTGGTCTGGGAACAGGAACAACTCTAGGACCCATCTTTGGACGTGGTCTCGGTTCACTTCCAATCAGACTGGGCTCCAGTTCGGTCAATGGACAATGTCATGTTGGAGCCAGATGTTGTTGGGAAGCAGTGATTGGTCCAAGTCTGTCCGAGTTATCATTTCTGTGGCAACCACTCCCGATCAGGAGTGAGCTTGTTGGAAGTCTATACTCCTAACTCATTGAAAGCCGGCTACACAAAATCTGTCAATCAAATGTTCCAAAAGTTGGACAAGAGACCACATACTTTAATTTAGGCATCATAAGAAAATAACTTGCACAACAGAAAAAAAAAAAATCAATCATGAAAACTAGGGTTATGCATAACTGTGGAAAAAAATATGTGGAATGGTTATTCTGATAATACTACTGTCTAATAGTTGTTTATTTCTCAATAGAAGTCTATTGGATTTCGGCTTCTTCAAACTTGGGGGTATTTTCTGTTTAGAACGGAAAGGAGGAGCTAATGGTCCAGTCTAAGGCCAGTACTCAGTTTGGGGAATGCAGCTGTTGAACTGCATGATGTCTCCAGGTTTGATCAGCTTTAGCACTTAAGACTCAGCAAGCCAAACAAATTCAGGTGTAAAAGCAAATTAATGTATCCCCTGCGTATCAGATGCCACTCTGGTGAAATATAGGGGCCATTTTACCAGACCGTCTAAATTTCCTTTACAGACCATTGCAGCTGTGTGACAGGAGGGAGCTCACTGAAAAACACCAATCACTCCCACCCTCACACTTTATGTTTCTGAAGAGCAGCATGGGACAAATGACAGTGAGTGAAGTTTGGTTCTCCACGCTCACTAAGGACGGCTACCATCTCCGCCTTCCCTTTTTTTGAGCGGGTGGGGGAAGTTTGGGTGTTAATAAACCACTGATTCAAGCAGCATGATTGCTGGCAGCATACAACTCCACTTAGCTTAACGGGCCTCATAAAATTAACTGTGGCAATAAAACACATGCCGCCAAAGTATGTTTGTAATGACACCTGGAGCCCCGCAGGTCATTTATGTAGGAAATTATACAGTAAAATATTATTGAAGCCAGCATGTGCACTCAGACACAGCAAAAAAAAGAAAAAACTCAAGCTGTGAGTGACTGAAACCAACATTTCTTAACTCCAACAACCCAACCTCCTCTGCACAAGCATGTTTGTCCACTCAACCACAGTCATGCCCGTCACCGTTCTGACAAAGCTGTTGACACGCGTGTATCCGTAGTGCTTTATAAAGATAGCAACGGTGGTAAATTGTAACTAGAAGCTACATCGACAGTCAAAGAAAGCTATTACTCAGGTAGGAAGTTTCAATATGCTTCTGTAAACCCAGGAGGAATGGGGAAATTGAAAAATCATCGACAGCACGCTGCAATGTGGAGCAAATGATCCTAAGCTTTGGTAAGAAGCGGGGGGGGGTCCTTATCTGTCGCTTGTCTTCTGGGGTGAGTCATTAAATCCTTCAGCCTGGAGGAACATATGTTTGAGCAGTTATTTTTAAACTTTTGGTCACGTAGAGCATAAAACAGAACCAGCCTTTCATGTTTAGCATATTTCTTTAAAAGCTTTCCAGCAGATATTCAAGGAAAGTGACAATCAATAACAACCCAACCCGCTGCAAACAGTCAAACAAGACGTCACACTAACGCTGAGTTCCAGGCTGAGCATCGGTCACTTGTCACAAGGCTATGAGGAACCGAAATGCCAGTTTTATTCATTTCACTTATCACTGCATGTGAGCCATACTGGGCTGAACAGACGACCTGGGGACGAGTGTGGCTGGACGTGTCGGATCTGGTTGACTTCTCCCGTCAAGATTTTTCCCGAGGGGACACATTCAAGCAAATATCACAAAAAAATAAAGTGCATCTCTTGGAGCTGTGGCCCCCAACCTTTTTTAGGCTACGGACCGGTTTAATGTTTTCATGGACCGGCCTGGACGAGGCTGAAGTGGGAATCCAATTTTTTTTTTTTTTACTTACAGTAGCTTGAAAATTCTGAGGGTAAAGTTTATTTTATTTCAAAATATCTGTAGCTGCTTTAAACTTTATTTGAACTCTAGATTTTGTGTAGGAAGCATTAAAATGAAATATAGATTTTCCCTGAACTCATTAATATCAAAGTAGAAGCTAAAATTTGAAAAAAAATGGTACACTAACTTCAGCATCTGATATTGAAGGTGCGATTGATAAAAAAACACACAAAATCACAAAAAAAATTTTTGTTCAAAATCAGCACTGTGAATCCATCCTTTGAGCAGCTTTGTTAGCAGCATCCTCGTAGCACTAAATATTATGTCTATGTCCACACATAGAGTAAAAACTCTATTTTTGGTCGGTTAAATGCAGTTTTCTTTCATTTTGAAGGCATTGGCTCTTCTTCTGTTTCCTTACCTGTTCTTTTCTGCCAAGAGACATTTTTCAAATATGTTTGTTTTTTGTTAACTTTACTAACCACGCTAAAAATGTATGGGATGAATTTTCGACATCTGACCGAGCGACTTGACGATTCAGTACTTTTTTCAAAATGAAACTTATTTCAGAATCAGATTATAAATAAAACGCACAAAATGTCATTTTGTTTTTTCGCCTCTGTGGCCCTGGTTGGGGACAGCTGTGTCAGAGCATGAAACTGCAAAGGTTTAGGATAAACATTTATGGAAGAAGTGACATTTTGATAAACAAATTAAAGATTTAAATGATCAATTGGACAAAAATGACTTCATACAAATTATTTCATTTGTTCAGAATCCTTTGAACAAATCAGAGCTGCAAACATTAATTGGATCTCTGTGCAGTTGACCTTTTGTTCAGAAGGTGGAAAAAACCTCATCTGGCCAACAGCAGCATTATGAGCATCCATGAGATACCAAAGAGTAGCATTTATGGTGTTTTTTTCCTCCAAAATGTAGTGGCTATGACAAAGGACAAAAAAATACTAATAACCCTGACGAAAATGGCGACACATGGAAGCAGGACAACACTGCATTACCATGACAACAATATCAGAAAATCAGAAACTGACCTTGCGTTAGACTGTTCTGTTTTTATTTCACATTATTTTGAAACCCTTTTCACCATCTTTCGTTTCTGTAGACCCCTTACATCTTTTTTTATGCCTCACTTGCTGTTTTGATTCGACACACTCCTGTTCTTTGTACAATGTCACGAGAGGTTGCTGCCAGGTTGCAAGTGGGCGGAAAATGACAGCCTAGGGCAGTGTTTTTCAACCTTTTTTGAGCCACGGCACACTTAAACCTTGACAAAAATCCCACGGCACACCAGCATCCAAAAAAATAGATAAATAAAAAAATAAGAAAAAGCTCAGTCTGTATTGATCTACAGCGCCTCTGCAATCTCACATGCATTTTTGTGGTAATTGTTGCAGAAAAAGCTGGAAGTGTTTTTTTCTAAAAGATGTATTAAAAATTAAGTCAAAAGACTCAAAAACTGTTTGATGTGTGTTCGTTGTTTTAAGACGTTTAGAGGAGAGACTCATTGTGCGCTAAGACAGTCACTTTACTGCATCATGGGAGATGTAGTGCTGATAATCCGCAGACCGCAGAAAGACCAGCGTCTTTGAGCTTCATTGTTTTGTTCACTTGTTCCACGGTCTGACACCAGATTCTGTGGAAAGCTACACCGCTAAAGACGAGTTTTAGCTGGTATTTTTGTTAGAACAAAGAGACTTTTTTGCGCTAAATCGAAACAAGGAAGTGAAGACTTTAGCCACTTCTGATTAGTCAGACTGATGGCATGTGATTAAGCCTTCAAGATTGATTGGTGGAGACAGTTAAAGGGGCGGGACTTTTCCTTACACAGTTATAGCTGCAGCTAAATCACGGTATCCCGTTATTCTTATCAAAATGTCTTTAATAGAATCATATAAACACAAAGGAAAAATTATTTTATGATATTTCATATTCTTAACTTCTCAGTGTTTTATCGGGGCCTGTTTGGATGAACAAAGAGCTGATTTCCTGGAGATGGTAATTGCTTTTAGATCAGTTAATGAGGGCAATTTCTCACGGCACACTTGACCATTTCCCACGGCACACTAGTGTGCCGCGGCACACTGGTTGAAAAACACTGGCCTAGGGCTTAAAAAAAATGGACATAACAGAAAAAAATCGACAAATGATGAGGATTTGGTAATCGCAGAGCAAATCCAGGGATCTTTAAATAAACTGAGATTTTAAAACATACTTCCGTCCTGGCTAAGTAACTAGAGATTATTATTAGATGGAGATCCGAAGTTTCTTCCTTTTCACAAATGTTCTGCTTTTTTTGTCATTTGCATTCTTTTCTTCTTAAAATCCAAAACACAAAAAATATGGATGTAGGTAAGTGAGATCTTTTGGAGGATTAGTTTTTCTCCTACATTTTATCCTCATCTGGTGTTTAGCTATTGACTTAAATGGGTTGCCATGCTTTCTTGGCTTAGCAGCTAACCGTAAATGGCAGTTTTGGCTGGTGAGGCACTGATTTTTTCTCATTTATAGGCGTACTAACCCAATATATTTGCTAACTACTGATAAGTGTTTCATATCTCAATCAGCCTTCTTTCTTTAGACATACCAGACCAAGTAAGATCACGGCGGAAGCTTTCTCTCACTCATGCTACCCACTCTAGGCTTGGAAATGCTTGTTCGAATGACCACTTTGAATAAAAGATGATGTAAATGCAAATATATGGGTGTTTCGGGCTTCTATGTTCAAAACTTTCGTGTTCACACATTGTTAGTTTCTAAGTCTGTTTTTGGGCTCTACGTACAAAACGAGCCACCATCGATTGCGCAAAATGAGTTAAAACGGTTTAACTTTGACCACTCAGGGGATCAGATTTGGAAGCGAGTAGTGTCCTTTTCAAAATGCCAAACATTGATCATGGAGGAGAAATTATTAATTACCATTTGTGTCTGGCCGGAATTTTAAGACACCAAGTCTTCCATACATTGGAATAGAGCTGTGAATGGAAAACCTCGAGCAAGATTCACAAAATTTGCTCCACTTTGACATTCCGCACCAAGCCTCTTCCAACTGTGAGTACATCCGCTGGTATTAAGTAGCGACAAAACCAGTGTACAAAAATGTATACAAATACCTACGTTTTGAATACGCCACACATGCCAAGTGTGCACGCGTTGTGGCGGCCGTGGTGCAGCGGTAGGGCGGTTGACCAATGATCGTAAGATTGCAGGTTTGATTCTTCCCTTGCACACCCTTGAGTCGAAGTGTCCCTGGGCAAGACACTGAACCCCACATTGCCTCTGGTGGGAGGTTGGCGCCAGTGTTCAGCAGCGGAGCCGCCACCAGTGTGTGTGGATGGGTGAATGGGACTGTGACTGCGCTTTTCTTGTGCTTTGGGCCTTCGAGTAAGGTAGAAAAGCACTATATAAGTATTTACCATTTACATCACACGTGTGCCTGCACACATACAGTCACACGCACACTGGTTTTACCTTTATTTGTAAGTGAAATCCCTACACCTCTTCTTCTGACCAAAAATATCAGTTGCTTTGCCATCAATTCTTCCCTATAGTTTTAGAAGCATCTTTAAACACTTCTTTTATTTTGAAGCTTGAAACCCTCAATCTCCAGCATTTGGTGTTTACATTTTGATTGTAAAACTATTTCTAAGGCGATTCACGTGGCAGAGGTGATCTTCATATTGCTTTTACACACCAAAGAACTAACTGGTGGTTGGGATCGGTCACAGAATTTAGCCAAAGTCATTACTGGTTTGAATGGCAGACTGGCTTCAAATCTGCAGCTTGAAAGCTAAAGGGAACCTTTATTTTAAAATCCGCATCAGTCCAGTTTCCTTCAAAAAGGTTCAATTGAGTTAAAAACCGCAAAAAAAAAAAGACTGAGTCCGCCATAAAAAGACATAAAAAGAGCACAACATTGACCTATGTGCGGCCGTGGTGCAGCAGTAGGGCGGTCGACCCATGATCGTAAGATCCCAGGTTTGAACTGAATCCCACCTTGCCTCTGGTGGGAGGTTGGCGCCAGTGCTCGGCAGCAGAGCCGCCACCAGTGTGTGAATGTGTGTGTGACTGTAAAGCGCTTTGGGCCTTGTAGGTAGAAAAGCGCTATACAAGTATACGCCATTTACCTTTGAATATTGGAATGTAAAAGCATCCCTTAGCAGATAAATCAGGTAAAGTGGATCCAGGAATGCTTATGTAGGGAACCGGTGCGCACTAACGTCTGGTCTTTGTTCCCCATACGTCGTGTGCTATCATGTGGTAGATCCAAGGACTACAACCAGGTCTTTATCTGAGATGACATGAGAAGATGTTAGAAAAGGTTTTAGATGGATGTCATCAAAAGTGCTCAATGCAGAAAAGAATCTTTACCAATTTAAGAAAACTATACCGAGATCTCCAAATAATGTCATAAATCTACACATTTTATGAGTACACCCAATTTTAAGTTGCAGTTTACTAACTGACAGCAAGAGGGCGTTCAAAGCTCAAGACACCAGCAGGGCAACATTTTCCTCTCCAAGTGCTTGTTATGTCATTCCCTGTGTCTCTCCCAGGGCTTCTGTGAGCAGCTACAGGAAGCTGAATGCTGTATATTTAGAGGTAGAAACAATAGCCCGATCTCTGCGGTGCTTATGCACCCATTTATGTCCCATTTTTCAACCACTCTAGTAGTCCTCCTACACGCCATACAGCAACACTTATGCCTTTGTTATTGAAATAAGTGCGTAGAAGCCTGTTGTACAGTAAACAGCAGGTTTAAAATTAAACTTGGCAACAGGGGTTGCTGGGAACGTGAGTGAGAAGTGCTGATGGTGGGGGGAAAAAAACAAAACAAAAAAACACTGAGGTATAAGAAGTCCCTCAGAGCTTCTGAAGAGGCACTTCAGTCTTTCAGTGTGGCATTGGCTTGAATCAGCGGCATCATCCATCGACACCTTAGCAGTGTCGGTGGATGATGGCTTGGGGAAGAAAATGAGTATTTAGGAAAAAATACACAAATGTAATACATAAAATGAAAAGAAAAAAACCTATAAGGGTTTTTCTTTGTTTCTGTGTTTAATAAAAATGGTTCAAATTCACAGGCGGAACAGCTACAAAGCGGCCATTTTTCTGTTGTTTCTGACAATCAGTTGCACATAGAAGCATAGCTTTAGATCACCTATGCTGATGTAAGGCTGTTCCTTCATCTTGATTGAGACCACCAGAGGGTCTGAGAGGGAAACTGTAATCACACTTAGAATAAAGAGGTTATTTATACCCCTTTTTTCAAAAGTTTCAACATTATGCTCAGTGAATGTTTGTCCAGTCTTTTATCAAATTTGAACCCCAGTGACAAATGAATCACAATGTATAGTTTTGGAAAAACATTATACTTCCATACATTCAGAAGGTATAGTGAAGTCTGCAAAGGTCTGTGAAAATCAATAAATCTTAGATTTTGGTGCAAAATGGCTGCTAAACCATAAGTCATGTGGCCATCCAATGTTGATTTCAAAACTTCCTTTGGATATCCCCAACAAGTGTGTATTGGTTTACCGTATTTTCCGGACTATAAGCCGCTACTTTTGACACCAACTTCCGTCCCTGCGGCTTATTCAATGATGCGGCTAACTAATGCTTTTATTTAACTGACGCCAGGAGCGCTCTGGCAGTCTCAGAAGGGACACTGCCTGCACAATTCTATGTCCAGCAACAAGCACAACAAAAACTGCTCTCGCGTTCCCGCTGCAGCTCTCTGCTCCGTCTTAAACACGCACGCGGCTTCAGCACATATACATCCTCAATCTACAACACAGTGTGGCGAACCGGGGGTTAGCCCCGCCTTAAACCCCTAAGACTCATGGGAAGTGGGGAATCTGAGTGTGAATTTCCACACCATAACTGAGGGACCTGTGAGCTGAAGTGAGGTCAATGCTGTTTGGCAGATGTGGGTGTGTTCAAATAAATAGGCTAAACATCTGGTTACCCCTCCCTCTCTGAGACTACTATGGTCTCAGTGACATGTATGTATGTAAAAAGTGGTTAATCCTCATTAAATTAGGTGGGTGGAGTTTGTAATCAGGTGTGCTCTATAGCCCGGCAATTATGGTAGTTAGCGTATTGTAAAGATTTTTCCCCAAATTTCATTTTGTAGCTGAGTCAGCAGATTTTTTTTGCGACGGGTTTTTGTTTACCACATCCACAATTTTATCACTGTCATGTCGTATGGTATCGTTTTGCATTCAGCTTGAGCCGGAGAATTGATAGATAGCGTTTCTACGACATTCTGAAAAAGAAATGTGCGAGCTAGCTAAGACCACAACAGTTGCAAACTGTTAAACATCTAGAACTTCTAATTCAACATTCTTTTTCCACAGAAGCTTCCCATTGATGCCCGAGAAGTTACGGGACGATTAATGAAATATCCTAAGGACAAGTTTTTTATTTGTATCTGGAAGTAAAGGTTTTTGTGCGATGGGTTTTTGTTCATCACATCCACATTTACAGTATCGCTTGCTGTGATTTCATCATCTTGGGGAGCATCCCTCAAGATGATCACTATGCCAAATATTAATTTTCACTGGGTGCTAAGTGTGTACAAATGTTGGTGACTTTTTCATGCACGTGGCGGGGGCAATATTTCGCTCAAAGGTGCAGAAATTTTTCCAACTGCGAAATAATATGGTCCTTTCACTCACTGACTGCTGCTGTGGGCCATGATAACTCTTAAAAAAACAGTTTGAAATATGTATTTCATTTGTAATGGCCTTCCACTCTGCTGTTCTTGTTTGCTACCCTTACAAATACTTTTGACTCCCTCTCTGCCTTTTCAATAAAATGTTCTAGCTCTGTCATTGGCAGGAAGGTAGCTCTCTATAAAAACAGTTTATAAAAAGGTTCTTACAGTTTTCAGCCATTGACTGTATAGTAGATGTGGCCTGAGTGGCCTCTCCCCTTTCGCGTTCCAAACATGAAGTACCTGCTGGCTCCAAAAAGCCAAAATCCCCTAGACTTCTATAAGGAAATAAACAGCTATTACTCCGTCGTTCTATTGGTCAGAATCACCATCCACATTTTTTAATGTTTTTGCTAATCCTCATTTTTTTTCATGGTTCTGGAGTGCAAGTTATTCAAGTTATAATCAATCAGATGCCCCAATAAAAGTATGTGGTAGTAAAATGTACGTTTAAAACGTTTGACAGTTTTTCAGTAGCCTGCTTTCAAGTAAAGGTGTGGACTTCCATCAAGTTAACTCTGGATTAGCGAGAGTTGTTGCCATAGAAATGTTGACCGACTTGGATAATCACTTCTTACTGATATCACCTGGTTCCAACATGGCAGTGTCCACATTGTGGAAAAAAAATGGTTACAGAATTTCTGTGGCTGATGTCACACTGACTTAGTCCAGTTCTCATATACAGTCAATGTTTACAACTCAATAGCAATCAGAAATGCATTGCCAAGGGGCCAAGGGTGTCATGCATTGGTGGTGGCCTTAAAGAGGCAACCGTTACTGTACGTCAACCTGGAAATGATCATTAAAAATGCATTGCATCAAAAATTCTTGATACTCCCCTTTACTGTATACTGCAAACAGTACAAAGCAAAGTTTATCAGGTTTTAGAGAAATTTATACCCAGCAATTGTTAAATTCAAGAATAAAGCATAGACTGTCAGGTACTTTATTTTGCTGCGAGGTCATTCCTCCTAAAACTGCAGATAATGTAAAGATTAGCAGCATAAAAGTGAGAAAAAGAGAAACCGAAACAAAGCAGAACATTATGAAACGAAATGAGAAATCTGCACCATAAATGACGGTTCATTATTGTGTGACAGAAAGAGGTTGTGTCTTCAAAAGTCTGTCGCCAGCTTATCAGAACTGTGCCAATTAACTGGAGCTAGGTGGGCAGAAATCTGTGCGAGTTTCTTAGATAATGAAACACAGTCAGAAGCTTTTCTGTGAATCTAACCTGAGCGTGGAAACCAGCAGCCTTTGGGTTTAACACTCTTTAAACAGGTTTAGGATTGTACGGGGTCTAACTTTGAGGCATCACTAGGAGTGTTCGGCTGCAACGCTGAATGTTTTTCCAAGTCGTCACTTCAGCCACAAAAAGTCAGAAAGAACAAAAAAAATATGTCTTTGGGCTCAAGTGCCATAAAAAGTCAGTGTTAATGATTCCAAGATATTTTTGCTTTACAGGTGGAAAATGCATGGGCTTTATAAGTGAATATACTGTATACATATTTGTACTGATTTTGTGTTGCTTATATTTTTCTTTTGCTTCCAAATGCACCTTGTCATGATGGCAACGTTGAATTTCATTGTACTCCTTATAGGACAACAATAAAACATTCTATTCTATTCATTTATCCTGTTAAATCTCTCAAATACTTGTCTTCCAACCTACTTGAAGTTATTTATCATTTTCTAATGCCAACTTTAAATTAAATTACTTTTTATACTTTTTGCAAAACCTTTACACATAATTTGTAAAAGGCATCATGTTCAAACCATAGACGTCACCTAAAGGCGACCTAAAGGTCACACAACCTTTACGTACATTTTCATTTCATCTTGCTCGGATGAAAATTGGTCATATTTGAATATACGTAGAAAAAGTAAGGGCACCCCCATGGACCCCCAAGCACTCGCAGGGGTGGGGTGTGATTTTTCTGGCTCGGGTGACCTCTGTGCTCCTGTGCCTCCTTGCCCTCTGGTGTTGGGGGCCCCTGTGGCGATCCTGCTGGCCCTGGTGTGGGTGGCGGACGTAATTGCCCCCCGGTGCGGATATCTGCTACACCGTGCACTCGGGGCACTGACCAGGCACTCTCCCCCTTTTCTTTTATATTCCATCATCCACCTCAGCTGAACTTAAACACCCACTCAAGCACAGGTGTCAGTTCACCTTTGCACAAATAGTATGTGTGACTGCTAAATGAAAGGCTTTCCATGTGATGGTTTGTATGCATAAGTGCGTGTGTGTGTGTGAACTGTAGTTGTGTTGTGTACATGTTGAGATGTTTGTAAGTAATCATTTTTGGAGCCAACTGGTATGTTTGTAACATTTGAGTGTGTGTGTGGACAGGCCCCGCCCCTTTTAGACTAACATTTACAGCTGACATTAATGAATATAAACTTCCTGCAACTTGCTGATGGAAGATTCTAACCTCCTCCCTTCAAATTTCATCTACTTATTTCTTTAACCCCCCCTTTTTTTCCCTCCCCTTACTTTTGTGCCTCCCCCATCTGTCTAACATCCCTCTCTCTTCTTCTTTCCTGTCCGGTCCAACAAAAGAGCGACGCAAATATAATCAATATAAATAAAGTTTAGCATACATTACAAAAGGGGTTTATTCAAATATACACCTAGGGGGTTAGAAGATTCGCAACCCCCTGCAGTATCCGTAAAAAAAATCAAACACAAGACGCCTTCAGCTCTTATCTGTTTGCTCACCTGTTGGACGGGACAAGAAATTGTTGTGCGCAGAAGCGTTAGTGCTGGACAAACCCCGCCCCTTTCCCGCCCCAGTAGCTGTGAGCTCTCTCTCTTTATTTTCTACAAGACAAATAGATCCTTTCTAAAAGCACTTTGTCGTCTGCTCTTGATTCACAACAGTATGAATGAAGGAATACTAAGAAATGCAAATCTGAGCTTATTTGTCTTTATGTAACACTCGTTATATAAAATGTTGAAAAGCACCAAAAACGCCACTTTTTTTTATCGGAGAGGGCCTTTTAAAAAATAAGTCTTTACAAGCCTGTGGAGGGTGAATGACAGTTTTAGATTAACATAAACAAGAAGACTTGAAGTTTTAGAGAAAAGCTAAAGGCATTGTGAAATAATCAGATGCAATTCAAATGGACAGCACTGCGCTTCTTTGACCTGCCCAGCACAACTTGCAAACGGACCGAAAGTGTTCTAAAGATCACCCTGAAAAAAACAAGGTTAAGCTAAAAATAATGTGGAGTCACAGGAAGTGGCAAAAACAGCACTGCCACGCAGAGTGTGTCGACATTTCCCACCCTTTCTCCTTCCACCTATTGCATATTTTCAGCAGCATTTTCAGGCACTCGCTCCTGCTTTAATGCATGCCATGGGCTCCCAACAAAGTGGGTGCAGAAGTGGATGGCTGCAGGGATGTTTTGAGGGATGTGGATGTAATTAAAGCTGTGTATGGGCACAAACATCACACTTTCATTGCGCAAGAAAATTCCAGTTATGAATCATCCAATGAGCCATTGAAAGCCGATGGAAACACCACACTTTGGATTCTGCTTTATGTGAAATCAGGTCATCAACTGAAAAGGTAAAAGTTGATATACTTAAACAGTTTTCCCTCCTCCTGTATCAATAAAAACGCCTTGCAGGGAGTGCTTTATGAAAGGAAACTCTGTTAAAATGGAGTATACAAAAAAAAAAGTAATTGGGTTTTCCAGCCACTCCAACCTTATATTACTTCCACATGCTAAGTATAGTTCATTGCTTTATTTTACTCAATTTGACAATGGTTTTAATTTGAGAGCATTTTGGGTTTACTCCTATCTTCAAATGTCATTAGGTATAAACTTACGAATAAAATACCATAAAGCAGCTCTTTCTTTAAATTCCTAATATACTCCGTAGAATTACAGCCTGTGTTATGAGTTTCCTAAAGGTTGGTAAAGATGGATGGTTTGGAAGATTGGTTTAAAAGAATTTTAAGATATATATGTCATTGTCTGACAGAGTATTAGGGCCTAAATAAAAAAAAAAAGATTTTATGAGTAAAGTCATACAATTACGGGAAAGAACAGAAGATTTAACTAGAATACAATCACAGAATTTTGTGAAAAGATTGAAATTTAATGAGAACAAAGGTGTTAAATTATTGGAAATATTATAATTATCCAAGAGTAAAATTGTAAAACTATGAGAACATTTTTTTTTTAATTTTACAAAAAAAAGTCGTAAAACATGAAGAAAACAATAATTAGAATAGGGCTACTCATAAGATCATGAGAAAAATTTAACATTATATCAGAGTAGACAAAAAACTTCTTTTTTTTTTGACAAGACCAAAGCCATAAAATCATTAGAAAAAAAAGGTTTTAGTAGAAAAAAAGACCACAATTTCTAAGGATAAAGTCATAAATTTATGAAAAAAGTGTTTTACAATGTAAAAGCCACACTTACGAAAATATAGTTGGTTGTGTGAACCTCCATCTAACTTACGGTTCAATAAAATCCATCATTGTACCCATTTATGGTGATGCCATAAGGCTTCAGTTTTTCAGAGGAAAGAATGTGCTATAGTCTAATGCAGGGGTCGGCAACCCATGGCTCCGGAGCCAAGTGTGGCTCTTTCATCCATCTGTTGTGGCACCCTGTGACTTTGGAAAATAATGAGGATTTTATAATAATTAAATTTTATTTTAGTTTTTCATTTTTCATGGCATTTCAAATGCGCTGATGGCTCCGTACGAAGCGCGAGCCACGTAAAAAACAGCTTCGTAATGAGCTCGTATTTATCGGGCGAGACCTGCAGAGCTGATAGCAGGAGGAGACACGCGGGGCGGCTTCAATAAACACTCCGATCTTCTGCCGGGAACTTGACGTGCCGCGGGGCGGAGACTGATGACAGACTGAGAGTTTGCGCCAGCTTGCCAGATAGTCACAGTTTTTCAGCCGAAAAGTCATCTGTTTTTGGCCAGACCCAGCCAAAAACCGCCCAACACAGCTTTTGTTGATGTTTTCTTTTCATACTGGACTGATAAAATAAAAGATCTTTCTAAATAAAAGATAGTTCAGACTAATGATAAAATGTGTACAATATTGAATATTTCCTCAGCGGGCCGCCTTCTTTCATTCATTTGCTTAACCCGCTCTATCCCCGCTATAACCTGCGTCCGGCTCTTTTATCCGTGTGCGGCGCTGGAGCGCCCTGACCACCGTATTTTGCGCTCTCTGTGTAGGACACACCGGCAGCGCGGGGGAAACAAATCTCAGCTGCAGAGGATGTGAACAGGTGAACAGGTGGAGAGGAGGAGGAGGGGCTTTGGCTTCAAACTCTGTCAGAGAGATGCAAACACAGGCGTCAGATTCAGACGCAGCTTTCACTCCGGGAGTTGAAGCAGAGACTCTGGGATTTATGAACTCAAACATGGAAACATGATTACCAAGTAGATCTCTTCAAAATAATAAACCTGATCTCTCCACATTCTCAGTGTCTACCATGCATTGATAAACACATCGCTCCATGCAGCGATCAGACCAGAACCAGTAGCTCATCCCAACGCGGCCGCGGTATCATCTTTTAAAGAACATAATGTGCTTTTGCAGCGACGTATGCTTCAGACGATGTCCAATTGGCCAATCTACATGTCAATCAAGTCCCGTACTTCTCAGTGAGGATTTTGATTGGCTAGTGGATTTTAAAGAAGTACTTTTTTTTTTTTTTAATCTTTTCTGGCCCGCGATCTACACTCATGTCATTGAAGATCGACCGGTCGATGCGATGGACGTAATGAGCACCTTTGAATAATATATACATGCATAATATATATAATGACGTCAAAACGGGTTGTGGCTCCAGGTGCTTTCTTTTTTATTAGGGGCGGTCCCAAATGGCTCTTTGAGTAAAAAAGGTTGCCGACCCCTGGTCTAATGCATGTGGACCTCTGCAACTATAATATATAAACATCTTCTGCTAAAGAAGAAGCCCAAATTCCTGCAAATTGTTTTCAATGTTTTTATATTTACAATAACAATAATTTTGCTGTTTCTATTCATCTTAGTAAACAGCCCTTTGCCGCCTAAATAAATGACTTTACTCTTATAAAGTTTTACCTTATAAAATTATTGAACCGTTTACATGCAACACGATCGGATAAACAATCGGCATCACCCACCTATCTCGATCGGAAAGAAATTTTGATCCGAACGAGTCTGATCGGGGCAAAGTATTTCGAACAGCATGTTTACATGACGCATCTTTCTTCAGATAAGGCGTTCTTTCCGATTACTTTTAGACAGACAGACAGAGAGACAGACAGACAGACAGACAGACAGACAGACAGACAGACAGACAGACAGACAGACAGACAGATAGATAGATAGATAGATAGATAGATAGACAACTTTATTTATCCATTTGGGAGGTTCCCGCATGGAAATTGACATCTCCATCGCATACAGCACTGGTTGGCATACATAAAGGAAAAGGAAAAAGCAGCACAGTGACTAGAAAAAATTAGGAAGATTAGAACAGTAAGAAACAATTTAAATATCTTCAAACAGTATATACAGAAAAAGGTCATTCAGGCCCTTTCCCTTTCCTTTTCCGTCTTCCTCCCCCCTCCTAAGTGGAGGTTAAAGAGTTTGATGGCACGGGGGACAAAGGAGTTCCTCAGTCTATTAGTCCTGCACCTTGGGAGGAGCAGCCTCTTGCTGAAGGTGCTTCTCTGGCTACTGATGGTCGTGTGCAGAGGGTGGGTGGTATTGTCCAGGATACCTGTCAGTTTTTTCAGTGTCCTTCTCTCTGCCACAGTAGCCAGAGGGTCCAGCCTTGTGCCAACCACAGAGCCAGCCCGCCTGATCAGCTTCTCCAGCCTGGAGAAGTCTGTCTTTGAGGTGCTCCCCCTCCAGCACACCACAGCGTAGGTTATTACACTGGCGACCACAGACTGATAGAAGATCCCCAGGAGCTTCTTGCAGATGTTGAAGGATCTTAACCTCCTCAAGAAGTACATCCTGCTCTGGGCCCTCTTGTACAGCTGCCCCGTGTTGCTCGCCCAGTCCAGCTTGTTGTCCAGCCACAGCCCAAGATATTTATAGGTCTGCACGACCTCCACCTCCTCCACTCCTATCAGAAATGGTCTGGGGTTGGGTCTGTCCCTCCCAAAGTCGACGGCCAGTTCCTTAGTCTTGGAGGTGTTGAGCTGTAAGTTGTTTTTGTGGCTCCAGACAACAAAATCATCCACCAGGCTCCTGTACTCCTCCTCCTCGTCGCCACTGATACACCCCACAATGGCTGTGTCATCTGCGAACTTCTGGATGTGACACGTGTCCGAGTTGTTGCAGAAGTCCGCGGTGTACAGGGTGAAGAGGAAAGGGGAAAGTACAGTCCCCTGTGGAGCTCCCACGTTGCTGACCACAGTGTCAGATGTGATGTCCTTCAGCCTGACGTACTGTGGTCTGTCAGTGAGGTAGCTGGAAATCCAAGCAACTAGGCACGGGTCCACTCGCATACTGGAGAGTTTTTCCTGGAGTACAAGGGGCTGGATGGTGTTGAAGGCACTGGAAAAGTCCAGGAAAGTAATCCTCACAGTGCCTTTTCCCTTGTCCAGATGCGAGTATGCTCTGTGTAGGAGGAAGAGGATGGCATCCTCTACTCCAACCTCTGCCCGGTAGGCGAACTGTAGGGGGTCCTCAGCGTGCAGCACCTGGGGTCTGAGGAGCTTGAGGAAGAGCCGCTCCAACGTCTTCATCAGATGTGATCTGAGTGCCACCGGTCGGAAGTCATTCAGCTCGCTGGGCCGGTTCTTGGGGACCAGAACGATGCATGAAGTCTTCCATAGGGTGGGCACTCTCCCAAATTGCAGGCTCAGGTTGAAGATGCATTGTAACGGCTCCCCGAGTTCAGCAGCGCAGCTCTTCAGAAGCCGTGGACACACCATATCGGGTCCTGCTGCCTTCCTGGGCCGGAGCTTCCTCAGCTCCCCCCTCACTTGGTCAGCCGTGAAACAGGGGAAGGGCTGTGAGGAGGGTAGATGGGTTGGGGGGCTGTTCAGCTCCCGTGGAGGAGGAGAA
Source organism: Oryzias sinensis (assembly GCA_037389245.1). Lineage (NCBI taxonomy): Eukaryota > Metazoa > Chordata > Actinopteri > Beloniformes > Adrianichthyidae > Oryzias > Oryzias sinensis. The sequence continues at coordinate 8,375,269 of CM074510.1, read as the reverse complement.
GGTGCAGGTTGGGGGGTGTAGTGCAGGAGAGGTGAGAGTGGGAGGGTGTGAAGAAGTGGTGGCTGTGGCAGCTGGTGGGGGGGAGAGGAGGGTGGGCTGCTGGTGACTGTGGATGAAGATATGTCGGGGGGAGGGCAGGCTACAGTGACGGTGGGGAGTGGAGTGTTCTCACTGAACCTATTGAAAAACATGTTCAGGTCGTTGGCTCTTTCTACACTCCCCCCCTCTGTGCTGGTCCTGGCTTTGTGTCCAGTGATGGTTCTGACACCTTCCCAGACGTCCCTCATGTTGTTCTCCCTCAGCTTCTGCTCCACTTTCTTCCTGTAGCAGTCCTTTGCTTCCCTCAGGCAGCGTTTCACCTCCCTCTGTGCTGCTTTCATCTCCTCCTTGTCCTTAGTCCTGAAGGCCTTCTTCTTCCGGTTGAGGAAAGCCTTGACTTCCTGTGTTACCCATGGTTTGTTATTTGGGTAACACCGAACAGTCTTGGTGGGGGCGACCACATCTGCACAGAAGTTGAGATAGTCTGTGATGCAGTGCGTCATCCCCTCGATGTCCTCGTCATGTTCACCCAGCAGCACATCCCAGTCCGTGGTGCTGTAGCAGTCTCTCAGTGCCTCCTCTGCTTCAGGAGTCCACCTCCTGATGGAACGATTGGAGACAGCCTGCCTTTGGACCAGGGGTGTGTATTGGGGCTGTATGTACACCAGGTTGTGGTCTGACTTTCCCAGTGGGGGCAGGGCGGTGACTCTGTATGCCTCCTTCACGTTGGTATACAGTAAATCTATTGTCCTGTTCTTCCTGGTTGGACAGTTAACAACCTGGTGAAAGGTAGCCAGGATGGAGTCCAGGGTGACATGATTAAAGTCTCCCGAAATTATTATGAAGGCCTCAGAATGTTGTGCCTGCAGCCGTGCTGTGATGCTGTGTATTTTCTCGCAGGCAGCGGCTGCGTCCGCCCTCGGAGGGATGTAAACACAGATGGAGATCACGTGACTGAACTCCCTGGGCAGATAATATGGCCGCAGACTAACGGCTAGCAGTTCCAGATTTAGGCAACACCACACTGCCTTGACTGTGACATGGCCAGGGTTGCACCAACGGCTGCTGATGTAGTTGATGAGTCCCCCACCTTTGCTTTTCCCACACGCCTTCGTGTCTCTGTCGGCTCTTACAGCTGTAAATCCCCGCAGGTCCACGTTAGCGTCCGGTACGCTATCGGTTAGCCATGTCTCCGTCAGAATGAGCAAGTTGCACTCACGGTAAATCCGCTGGTTCTCCAGAGCGGACAGCTCGTCCATCTTATTCGGCAGTAAGTTGACGTTTCCCATAATCACGGAGGGAAGCGATGGTTTATATCGCCTCCGATTGTCCGCTAGCCTAGCCTTTAGCTTAGCCCCGGCTTTGCAGCCCCGGTATCTCCTCCGCAATTCCACTGGGATGTCGTGCCTCACTCCGTCCTTACTCTTCCTGAGAGCCAGCAAAACCTCTCTAGAATAAACGAGAGAGCTGGCTCTAATGTGAAAAACGTCCGTATCCATAGGATACCTATCAGTAAAACGTAGGATAAGAAAAAGAAAAAGAAAGAAACAAAGAAAGGATTGAAGAACGAGAAACAGTGCTGCGGAGCGGCTGGAGTGGCTGCCGTCTCTTACAGCGCCTAGCGTAAACATGTATTTTGCCCATGTAAACACAGCTAATGCGAGATAATTTAAAAAAGAAATAAAAAAAAGGCAACGTGGCATTAAAATTTATAGAGCTAATGGGAATGGAAGACAAGTACATCAATAGGGGGTTTTGAAAACGGTCTAAATCCGGTAAACGCAGAACGGGAGCCATTTAAAAGCCACTGGAACCACACATCGTTTCCCCTCGACCCCCCCCCCCCCCCCCCCCAAAAAGGAGGACAAACTTAAAACCACATTCACCACGAGGTAATGACTGCAAAAGGGCGTCCCGACGGATGTTTTTCAAGCGTCTTCATCCAAAACAGAATCCTGCAGAGACTCATTTGGCTCCTTTAGGTCTTTTTTTAACCAACAAGTTAAAGCGCAGTTTTGCTTTTCAAGCCCAGAATAGAAGATGTGTTAATTTTTTTTTTTTTTCCCCTCTAGTAGTAGTTTTTTAAACCACATCAAATTCCAGCGCTGCCCTAAAATACACTTTGTTTTTCCTTGGTTCATGTTCTGTTTTTTTGTGGTTTCTGTCCCTCCACCTCATCAGTCACTCCAGGTTTAAGTTTCTGATTATCCACTAGTCAACCATTCTCAGTGTACTGCTTGGTTTTTCTATTCGTCTTTGTCAGATCATCTGCTGTTTGTCTTTTTCTTCCCTCTTTTCATACTTTTGTTTTGCTTTAGGTTTGCTGAAATTTCTGCCACCAAGCCTGGTCTCCTCCATTTTTGTTCAATGCCTCCAGTTTCTGAGATTAGAGAGAAAGGAACCCAATGTCCCAAACCCTGGTTTCTGGGATTTTAATGATGGCAAAATGTTCTGCTTTCACAAAATATGTTTATTTTTTTTTCTGCTTGCCTTTTCTGACATTTTCCAAATTTCTTGTATGGATGGAAAATAGAGTGTTGTATTTGTACATGAACTGGCTGGATCTGTTTTGTAATTGTTTTCAAAATAAGACAATTTCTTTTCAGCCAAAAAATTTGCAAATTAAAAAAATATATATATATGCCTCAATACCACAGCAGTTATAGTTAATACCTTGGGTTTACAATTTAAGAAACTGACATTGTTAAAACCACTTTATGGTTTGAAATACATTGTTTTCTGTTGGCATTTATTGACTGTTAACGCTACCACACCAATCCATCAAAACAGATTTTTTTTTTTTTAAATTATTTTATCATGTTTAGCATCATTAGAGCTTTTATAGACCCTAAAAATGTAGTCTTCAGAATTGCAAATGTTGTTGCACATCTAAATTCTATAAATCAATTAATTGTGAGTAAAATCAAACATAATTAACATTTTTCTTTTCAAAAAATTCTGAATTAACCGGTAATTCTTAAAAAAAAGGAAAAGACATCCAACAGAGTATTTTATTCTTATTTCTATTATTGGTTTTATTTTATTGTTTAAATGCTCTTCAAACACACATATTTTTCTAAAACAGGTGTGTCAAACTCATTTTCACCGAGGGCCAAATCAGCATAGTGTTTGTCCTCAAAGGGCCAGATATAACTTATACATGTAACTAAACTAAACTTTTATGCTCTCGCGGGCCACATAAAATGACATGGCGCGCCACATTTGGCCCCCGGGCCTTGGGTTTGACACATGTGTTCTAAAATATAAAATACATTAAAACTTTAACACAATCTACATTGCTTTATATAGATTCAAGGTCAAATGATCCTAAATAACTTTATATTTTAGAATTTTTTTATTATGTGTTTAAGTTACAACAGGATAGAATTGTTGACCAATTTTTTAAAACTTTTTTTCCATTAAAGCACCAAGTGGTGATAATACGTAAAACATTCCTGATATGAAAAAGTAAGAAGTGAGTTTTAGAAATGGGTGAATTAAAAAAATAGTAAAATAAACATAGGGTCAGACTCCTTAGTTGCATCTAAAGAGTTTAAGACAGAAACGTTCAGCAAAAATGAAGGATCCCAGGTTCAAAGAAACTGCTTTTTTTTTCTTTCTCTAAAAAAACTACAAATAATAAAAGAGAGCACATTGTTAAATAACTGATATTAATTTAGTTATTTTAGAGACTACAATGTCCACACAATTCAATCCTTAAGTCCTATGTTGTTCCAGAACATTGCTGAGCTCCTCACTTCTCAGGGCTGCTGACAGATACATCATGTTTTCATTTGCTCTCACCACATAGCTGCTAATATATTATTTAGCAGTGTGACACGGAAGCCCTCGCACAGCGTGGCGTTGAGGTGGAAAAGAGTAAAGGCTGTGACTTGGCACTCAGCTTCTGTGACTCCTCCCGAAGCTGAGAGCTGTCACAGTCACCGTTCACTTTCCCGGATGCGGATCTGTGCCAAGAAAAGATAAAATAGGGGATGTAAACGCATGTGTACGAGCGTGCGTCACCGTGCCAAAAGCAAAGAGCAGTACTGCTCACATGAGCTGGAACAGGAGGCGACCGTTTGCCCTCCATCCTTTTGCGGAGTAAAGGGCACACAACCTCAGAGGTGGCCGGATTTGAACTCAATTACCATGCGCCTCACTTTCACTACACGTTTTACAACAGCATTGCTCAAGAAATGTCCAATTCTCTATTCCAAAACTCTGAAATTCTTTTGGTCTTCTTAACTGTCACCTTTTTATAATCTATGCCTTAAAATTTAACACTCTTATGCTGCTGCTGTAATGGTTTACTACTGTCGGATAAAGTAGCCCTTCAGTGCGAAAATGCTACTGCATCTTCAAAGATGGTCTCTTTTGAAGTGGCGTAGAGGCTTGACAAGCTCTTGGCAGCTCTGACAAGTAAAGGATTTAAGAGTAGCAATGGCAGGGGGGTGAGAGTAGGGTAGGTGTGAAGCTAACTTCCTGGTTGCATGAGTGTCACAATGGCTCTCTGACCTTGGTTTTTATTTATTTTTGTAATCTGGAAAGGAAGCAACGTACCAAGTTTGAGTTGAGTCATTTGTGTCTGGGTCTTTCCATCTGGGCGATATTGCGGAGTAAAGACTGCAAGCTGACCTGTGAGTAATGGATGGACAACCAGCAGATACTGCTTTTATACGCATGTCGTAAACCAATAAAAACAGTGGTCCCTTGCTATTTCACCTTTTGTGGTCTCACTGTTTTTTTTTTTTTTTTTTTTTTTTTATACACTGTATTTTATCCCACGAAGGGAAATTCTTTCTCCGCATTTGACCCATCCCCTTGGGGAGAAGTGAGCAGCAGCCGAAACCGCGCTCGGGAGGCAGTAGCGTCAAGGGTCTTGCCTAAGGACCCACACTGGGTGATGTTAACTGCTCGCCATTGATATGGTAATTGCCCCCAGTACCATTGCTCATTCCCCTCCGGGAATCGAACCCTGGTTTCCTGCATGGTAGCTTCCCACCTTACCAACGGAGCTACCCGCTGTTTTGCAGTAGACCCATTTTTCTACAAAGTTTTGGATTTTAAATGTGTTAAAACAAGAGAGAACAGTGTGAAAATGTTGATTACGGTCTGAGAAAAGTGTATAAAGTGTGTAGTGAGGGGTTTTACAGCCCTAAAAACATCTGTAATTGTAAAAACTAAAGATTACTACTTTGTAGATATTGTCTACTGGGATTTATTTTCATAACAGAAAATAAGCCCCGCAATAAATAAAGGGACACTGTATTTCTTTATTACTTTATTTCTGCATCTGTATCAAAAATTGTTCCCTAACTCTTGGTCACATCCACCTGTACGGGGGGTTGTTGTGTAAAGGTGTGGAAGGTTTTTCAGTTGTCTGGCCCGTGGAGGGTCGTAGACGGGTGCGGTTCCATCTTTAAGGGAGCCCAGGCGTGTCTTACAGTTCCACTGAGACTCGTACAGCCACTTGTGGTAAGTGAGCATGTGGTAAGTGTATTGTGAAGGATTTGTAATGCTAATGGATGTTGCATGCACTTTGACATCCTTGTAATAATGTTCTACGGTACACTTGCATCATTGGTTAGGTGTATGCTCTTGCTCGGTGTTTAGGAGATACCCAAGTACCCGTAAGATGCCCAAAAGATGCCAACGCAAAGAACTTCACCCTACATTCCCTTAAATGTGGATTAAGTGTTCATTACGATCTGTCACCTGCAGCATGTTCATAGAAAATGAAAGTGCATTAACATTTTGTCTTTACAGCTTAAATTTCCTGTGAGCCACCTGCGTGCCCCTTACAGGTTTTCCCATTTTTACCCACAGACATCCAGAATCTACACAGCCTGTGAGGGCAGTTGTGACAATGCCCTTTGTTGTTGATGGGTGATAACATTTCTTCACCAAAAAGTCTACTTAACCCTTGTGCTATCCTAGGCACTTTAACATTGGGAGTTGGGTCATCTAGACCCACTAGACAGTGCTCTGAACCTTTTTTCTTCAATGATTTGTGATCTTCACTGGTGTCCATGGATTACATGAAATCTTTCCACCTTTATCCACCTTTGTCATGGTAGGGAGAACACGTCAATGTAAGGGTGGGGGTCATCTAAGATGGCACAAGGGTTACACCAGGGGTCGGCAACCTTTTTTACTCAAAGAGCCATTTGGGACCGCCCCTAATAAAAAAGAAAGCACCTGGAGCCACAACCCGTTTTGACATCATTATATATATTATGCATGTATATATTATTCAAAGGTGCTCATTACGTCCATCGCATCGACCGGTCGATCTTCAATGACATGAGTGTAGATCGCAGGTCAGAAAAGATTTTAAAAAAAAAAAAGTACTTCTTTAAAATCCACTAGCCAATCAAAATCCTCACTAAAAAGTACGGGACTTGATTGACATGTAGATTGGCCAATCGGACATCGTCTGAAGCATACGTCGATGCACATGCACATTATGTTCTTTAAAGGATGACACCGCGGCCGCGTTGGGAGGAGCAACTGGTTCTGGTCTGATCGCTGCATGGAGCGATGTGTTTCTCAATGCATGGTAGAAACTGAGAATGTGGAGAGATCAGGTTTATTATTTTGAAGAGTTCTACTTGGTAATCATGTTTCCGTGTTTGAGTTCATAAATCCCAGAGTCTCTGCTTCAACTCCCGCAGGGAAAGCTGCGTCTGAATCTGACGCCCGTGTTTGCATCTCTGACAGAGTTTGAAGCCAAAGCCCCTCCTCCGCCTCTCCACCTGCTTTTCCTCTCCACCTGTTCACCTGTTCACATCCTCTGCAGCTGAGATTTGTTTCCCCCGCGCTCCCGGTGTGTCCTACACAGAGAGCGCAAAATACGGTGGTCAGGGCGCTCCAGCGCCGCACACGGATGAAAGAGCCGGACGCAGGTTATAGCGGGGATAGAGCGGGTTAAGCAAATGAATGGAAGAAGGCGGCCCGCTGAAGAAATATTCAATAGTGTACACATTTTATTATTATTCTGAACTATCTTTTATTTAGAAAAATCTTTTATTTTATCAGTCCAGTATGAAAAAAAACATCAACAAAAGCTGTGTTGGGCGGTTTTTGGCTGGGTCTGGCCAAAAACAGATGACTTTTCGGCTGAAAAACTGTGACTCTATCTGGCAACGCTGGCGCAAACTCTCAGTCTGTCATCAGTCTCCGCCCCGCGGCACGTCAAGTTCCCGGCAGAAGATCGGAGTGTTTGTTGAAGCTGCCCCTCGTGTTTCCTCCTGCTATCAGCTCTGCAGGTCTCGCCCGATAAATACGAGCTCATTACGAAGCTGTTTTTTTACGTGGCTCGCGCTTCGTACGGAGCCATCAGCGCCTTTGAAATGCCATGAAAAATGAAAAACTAAAATAAAATTTAATTATTATAAAATCCTCATTATTTTCCAAAGTCACAGGGAGCCACAACAGATGGATGAAAGAGCCACACTTGGCTCCGGAGCCATGGGTTGCCGACCCCTGGGTTACACCATAGGTTATAATTGTATTGTGGGGAAATGTGGACAACACAAACCTTAGACCAATGTACTTTCTCAAGGGCACTCACATGAAATAGACAATTCTGTTTGGGATCATAGTCTCCTTCTAGGAAATGAGCTTAAACGTTTCATTGTTTTTAATCAACAAGATGATTGACCTAAATAAAATAAAAATAAAAAACAAAAAATACAATTAACTATGAAAATATCCAATTGCAATAACTTCAGGGGCCATAAAGTATTGCTACATAGCTGTTTCTCCTTCCTGTGGATCTAAAGTGGAAGCTAAGGAGCCATGTTTATCTCTCAAACTTCTAAAATTGGAAGGTTGTAGAAAACAATTTTATTGCAGCAACATCTGACGATGGGGAACATTACTTTTGTTGGGTTTCTTTAAGGGGGCTCGCAGTGAATGAGCATCAAACACTACATCATTAGCACACTGATATGAGAACCGGAGTTGTAATTTGCATTGTCATATTGGAGCGAGGCTCCAAATTATTTAGAAATAAGCGGAAGAGGCGGCTGCAACAGTGGCCGAGACACTGCAGTGTTTCTCAAAATCGGGGGTACATTCATTCTCATTTAAATACTGACAGTTCTAGTTGAAAAACAATGCAGGAAAACGGAGACAGTATGCCCAGAAACTTTGCATTCATTTGCAGATAAAATATTTTGCTTGTAGCACGAGCAGCTTGTGAAGTTTAAGCCTTATGTGACCTTTTTTTTAGGAAAAATAAAAATAACTAATGTTTGGGCACCTTTCATAAGAATCAAGGTCACCTTACAAGTTTATTAGTAAAAGAGAGACAAACAATGACATTGTGTTCAAAACATACTTGAATATTATTTTTTCAAAAAATAATTTAAACACTGGTTGGCAATGTATGATACAGAGGTAAAGTGGTGGACAGTTCCAGATATGATGGAAAGTCGAGCACATGTAGTGAAGAAGGGAGAACTTGAGACTCATCTTATTTTTGGAGGGTAGATAAAACTGGAAGAATCAGAGGGACCTCCGCCAAGACCCAGGACACCTTGGAGTGACTATGTCTCTCTGCTGGCCTGGGAACGTTTTGGGGTCCCCCCCAGAGGAGCTGGAGGAAGTCTGGGCATCTTTGCTTAGACTGCTGCCACCGGGACCTGTTCCCGGATAAGCGGAGGAAGATGAACGAATGGATGGATGGAATCAGAGAGATTTGGAGGTTTATGAAGCATTTTTAATGTAAGAAGGATTTCAACTTTATTCTGAGACAGACAGGTAGCAAGCTTAGGTTCCTTTAGGAGAGAAGAGATTTTATTGGTGACAAGAGTTTGGAAAATGACCCTAAAGGCCAGAATCTGCTTGGTAGTTTTGGCATTGCAGTTTCCATTTTCTTCTTGGTTGAATAATTATTCATATTTTGAATAAGAGTTATTTTTCTCTTGCTTGTTCATCATTTTTCTGTTGGGTTAAAATGTTTAGTTTCTGATAACTTCAGAATGTATTGGCTTTTTACAAGCTGCAACATCCAAATGTCACCTGGTTTTTACTTTGTGCACAAAGTAATGGAAAAGCGTGTTTGTTCAAAACATAAACATGTCCGCACCAGAGCGACAGAGGCTCAGATCTACCACACCAGACGAGACCCAAGGTGAAAGGCTGTGCAAAGAGGCACCTTAAACTATTAATATTATATCCAGGAACATGAGTGCAGAATATGGACTGGAAACCCCAAAGTTAAAATGGGAAACACCTCAGAAGGTGGTAGAGAATGAGAGGGAAAAGATCCTGTGGGACTTCCAGATCCAGACTGATAGGATGGTAATGGCGAACCAACCAGACATTGTAGTGGTGGATAAAGAACAGAGGAAAGCCGTTGTGGTGGATGTGGCAGTGCCAAGCGATGGGAACATCAGGAAGAAGGAACATGAGAAACTGGAGAAATACCAGGGACTCAGAGAAGAACTGGAGAAAGCCTGGAAAGTGAAGGTGACAGTGGTGCCTGTGGTAATTGGAGCACTCGGGGCAGTAACCCCCAAGCTGGAGGAGTGGCTACAGCAGATCCCTGCTGTCACTATAAAAAGATCCTAAAACCCAGACGAAATGTGCTTATTTTTGCTGTAAATTTGACGTCTTTTAAGATTTGGAATTAAGGGAACATTGCTCCCTTTTTCAACCTGCTCCAGTAGTTTTTTTTTAAAGAGCCTGCAGAATTTGGTACTTCATGGTTTGGGACAAACTTTCAAAGAAAACCATATTTATTGCTGTAAACATTGTTCAAAAATTACTAAAATATGTCCAATTTAACTTCAACTATGGGCCTTGGTTTACAGTAATGTTCAGCATCAAATTAAAAACATAATATATCTTCTTGTTGTGATAAACCCGCGAAGGGGGGTCTAAGGGCAGGGATGTCCAGTTTAGCTTAGTCAGTTTGTTAGTTCAATTTAGTATTTTCCTATTGAATTCTATACGTTCATGATCCTTTTGATTTTATGTTTATCTTTTTCAATTACCGATACGAAGCCCATCGAGACGACTGTTGTGAATTTGGGCCATACAAATAATTGAATTGAATTACCCTTAACTAATGTTTTTTTTTTTGTATTAATGTATACACTACAACCTGCAGATATTCCCATTAAGCTAACTTCCTTGATACCCCTCCACGCTATTTTTAACAGGTTATCCACTGTGTAGGGATTGGAAAAGCCTGTGCACGCAGGGTCAGATGTGGTGTCTCAAATTCCCTTGTTGATGAGTGACCCATTTCTGTATCCAAGATGTGCTAGTTTCAGAGCATATGGATGCTACTTATGTAGCTGATTCCTATTCGTACACTATACTGTTTTAACTGCCAGAACCTTTTTTCACCTGTTAGTCCCTTATCTACCTCTCAGTGTATTGATAAATCCAACCTCTGCTTTATTTGCCATCTTCCACCTCACTCTGCCTTATGCTGCATTCATTTAGAAGCTAATTTCATCTATAATGTCCAAAGCACCAACATCTCAAGTGTACGTCCAGCATTTCGTCTATAATTGGTGCTCTATTAGATCCCATCAAGTCATGAGCGTCATTTGGAAGGCCATTTCAAATTTCATCAAGCAGACTTATGATCATGACTTTAAGGGAATTTTCAATGCAGAAACCGCTACTCTTGCTGGATAAAAATCAATACGCAATTATGAAAGGTTTTGGCATCTCATTAATTGATCTAGTAGAGGGTGTTCTTAATTTCTTCCCCTTTTTTATGTATATATTCTGTATATGTGCTTGCACTAAATGATGGAAAACCTGACAGATAGAAAAAGACCCTATAGACATTTCCAAGTCAATCAGCCTGGATAATTGATGAAATCTACGTTAAAGGATTTCAATAATCCTATTTTATAACGCAATCAAAACCACAGCTTTTGTACCAGCTTGAGCTATACCTCAAACTTCAAACCTGAATCGCCTCTGCGACTTTCCGTCCACTTTACCATTCATGACCTGCTCCATCTGACTCAGTGACAGATTTGTCATGTGCTTAATTTAGATATTCCATATTCTGGGTTTCTGGACCCACAGGGAAGGACATAATTGAAAAGGCAGTGTCAGGCCTTCCTCCACTCCAGAAAAACCTCCCAGGGACGTGCTAACGTTAATTATCTCCCATTGCAATATGGCCTAGTTTTATAATTACTGGTCCTGCCAAATATACTACAACATACTAAAGCTCTCAGCAGACAGTTATTAATTTAGTGCGTGTGATCCATAGACATGATGCCTGCGTACCTTATTTACAGACCGGATAACAACGTTTGCTCTTGAAGGGTTGATTGGACTGAGAGTCGCAATCACATCACAGACTGTGAGCAAAAACCTACGACAGGCTTTTCATTAGCTGTGCATATCTTCTCCACATTAGTGCGCTCATTTCAGCATCAAAGGGTTACAGAGAGCGGCGCACAACCAGATAAATTCACTTGTCGTGAGCTTTGTGAAAACAGCTGTTTAATGCCTTTTGCAGGTCTGAGGAAACTGTCTTGGCTCTGAAATAAGATTAGACAGAGAGTTAATGATCCGCATTGACAATGAAGCTTATAGAAATCGTCCAAAGGTAGAACAAACGACTGTCACTCTCTTTGTTCTAGTGATAATTTCACTCTTTCTGAGGCCATGATTGGACTACATTTGCAGTTGGATGGGCCTACATAACAATTTGACACATTTTTGGCCTGTTTTGTTATTTAGTTTCAGTTCTTTGGACAATATTTGTTAGCTTAAGCCATGTTCTTTCACAAAAGATTTGGTCCCTTTATTTATTTATTTTTTAATATTTTCCTAATATACTCTAGGCCTACTCTTCTTTGGTCAAAGTTTATGTCGGCAAATCTTCTGATACTGTCAGTGGTTGTTATGTTCTTTTGCTTTTGCATCTTTTGTCCTTTGTGTTTAGTTTAAGTGAAGTACCCAGACTGCAAAGACTAAACACAATTGAAAGTTGCAAGCGACGAGGCGTTACCTGCCCTCGCTGCCCCGCTTTTGACCTGTTCTCACTGGCTGAGCGGCTGCTTTAAATCCCTCATTCTCCCCTTCTGCCTCGGCCACCCTGGTCAGAGCCCCATGTGACAAACTGTTTGTTTTATCTCCATAGCAACCATTTTATTTTTTGGTTGCCTGAGTGTAATGTACAGGTCCATGTAATTTTTAGAAGAACCCACAGACATAAATTTCCTTGACAACAAAGGTTTTTATGTTAACCGCACCCACATTCTTATTATCTTCATACTGTACATTATGTTGTATTGTTTTGTACAGCTTGAGCCAAGGATTCATGTATTACATTTTCCCAATATTCTGGTTAAAAAAAAAGAAGCCAACACGAAAAAAACACCACTTTGAGCTCACCATGGCGACGCCCTTAAAAACAAGATAAACTTCTAAAGCCAACATTTTTTCCCAAGAAGATTCCAAATGATGCTTAAGGAGTTCCGAGGCGATAAATCGAAATGCCTAGGAGGAGTTTAAATTAGTTAAAGATACCAAAGTTTTTTTATTTATTTATTTTTTTTTTTTTTATTGAACTGCAACAAACTTTGGTTGTGTTTCTAGATTTCAGATGGCTGTTTGTGTGTGAAGTTTTGTGTGTGAAGTTTTGTAAAGATTGCTCAAGAAAAAAAGTTTTCCCGTATTGAATGAAATGTAAAAATAGACACATTTTACATTTTGCCACAAAATAGCCGCAAATCCGTAGGCCCTGTGACCATTACAGGATAATTCCAAAACTTCCTTCGGAAATACCCGATACACATGTTTTTGTTTTGGTAGTGAATTTAAAAAATCATTTTGAGCTCCTTAAAAGGTTTTTGGCTACATTCCTTTTTGACTCTTTCTCCTGCTGTGATGTCATCATTGTTCACCAAGCCCAAAATTCATTTTCAACAGTTACTAGATTTGTGCACATTTTGGTGAGTTTTTAAGTAAGCAGCGGGGGCAAAAATTGCTTAAAGGTGCAACAAGAAAAAAAAAATTTGGGACATAATTGACTGTTGTAGCAATGACTGTTTAACCCTTTAGCTAACTTTAGCTCCAATGTTGACATTCTTTGGTCTAATATAAAGGCTAATTTACGCTGGTCCATCTGCGGTGAGTCTCCTTTGCGTTGACACAAAAAATAGAACGTTTTTAATCAATTAGAATGTTTGCAAGGCCTCTGTCATGTCTGCGTCTGTCCCTCTGCAACGCAAACTTCACGCAGGAGTTTTATTTCCAGTTCAGTTTGTTGTGTCAAAGAGGATGTTTTTGCAACATTTCTTACAACGTTCAGGATGCAGGGGGGACGGACCTGAGACAACGTAAACTAACTGACTGATGCAATGCAACAGAGATGCATTGTAGACTGACCCGTGTAAAGTTGAGGTAACCCTTTAACCCGGCGGTCCCCAACCCCCGGGCTGCGGACCGGTACCGGTCCGTGGGTCACTTGGTACCGAGCCGCAGAAAAAGAATAAATAATTTACATTATGTCTTATTTAATTCGGAATCTTAAAGATGTTTTATTTTGAAAAATTGCCCGATTCTCTGTTACATCCGTCTGTGTCCCTCTAGACGCAGGCCAAGGCGCTCTTCTCGGTCACGTGATAGGTTACCGCTAAAATAAAACCAAGGAGCTAGCAAAATGAGTAAAAAACAAAGGTCTTTGGAATATTTCTTTGCCAAGGGGAAAACGCCCAGAAAGGCGACAGAAAAGGAGCCTTCGACTTCCAAAAAAAGAAATCTACATTTAATAGACAGTACTACTTTATGGCACCATGAGTGAGGGAAGGGGAGTGGATGATGAGAGCTCTGCGATGTACAATGTCATGCGTGTCAAAATAAAAGCTCAGGGTTTGTCTTGTCACGTCTCTTTTCCCCCTTCGTCGTTGTGTTGCTATATTACTCATCAGCCTACATTTGAAAGACCGGTCCGTGAAAACTTTGTGTAACGTCATACCGATCCTTGGCGTTAAAAAGGTTGGGGACCACTGGTTTAACCAATTAAAGTGAATTACGGTACAACTGTGCTTCTTGCCTAAAGACTCTCTACCCAAAGGTGATGATGGCTACCATTGCTACTCTGCAAAAGTTTTCTAAAATGTTTCAAGCCAATAACATGTCTTTCTTTTCTATACATGAGTCACATTGCAAGTTTTTTAGTCCATTTTTCTAGATTATAGGTTCTTTTTACCTGCACCAAAGACATTCTGTGGAGTCAAATTAAAGCCATGACAGTCCATGCACACATGTTTGAAGCAAAAATGCTTAATACATCTGCTTCAAGCCACTGATTACTGAAGTGGGGGAAAAAGAAACAAGCAAAACCATCTCACCGCTTCAAACCATTCTGTGCTTGGAACCGATTCCTGCCTAATGAAATACATCTGGCATATTGCATTTGGGAAGAAGTATTTTAGTTAAAAATTCAACAGCAGGATGAATTATTCTGTATCTCATCATCTCAGAGAGCCTGGGGTAAAACAGACAGTTGTTGTAATGCTGACCAGGAGTGTTTTCTTCCAAGCTTGCTCTCAAACAGCCTTAGAACATAAATAATGTTCATTTTCCATTTCAGTTATTCTGCTAAGATCTACAAGCAAAAAAAAAGAAAAGAAAAAAGGAAAATTAATTAACCATGCAGGCATTTGTGTCCATTTGATTTCTTAAAGATGAAGTTGAATTGTAATTCATGAACGCTACTGGTTTTATAGAAGATGCTACAAGTTTTTCATGGTTGAGAGGAAAGTTTTTCACTTATTTGACTTAATAGCTGATTTTCTTTAAATTTATATATTTATTTTTCCAATTTCTGTCCTTTTGGTTTTTGGATTAGCCAGAGTCACCTGGGGCCATTTTATGCCTTCAATTACTAAATGGTATTCCAAGATTAAGGCTACCAATCAAGAGACAAACCACTTACCCAAATTATATCATTGACTAAAGGTTAACAGCAAGCGCATGCAAATTTAGTTCAGAGAAGAATAGCTCCTTAGATTCCTTTTTTTTTCCTCTGAATGGTCCCAAAGCATTCGCCCTACATGGTAAAGACTCAATATATCCAGTTAACCCTCTGCTCAGAATTTACTGCTCTGATCCCTCAAGCTATGATCTATATCAAGCATATTTTCCTCACCTCTATTAGCAGCTAGATTAAAGCTGGACTTCATTATGTCGACTATTAGGGAATCATATTTTCTGGCCTAAAACAAGGCTGGTCCTTTAATGACACAAGACAGGCAAATGGCTAGTTCCAACTGCAGCAGGTTTTATTAGCACATCTAAAAGTCCACAAAGCTAAATCAGGGTCAGGCAGGCAGGGGTCAATAACAAGCATGGGAGCATCTGAGTTCGAGACAAAAACAGGGTCAAGAAAATCTGAAGATCTGGTCCAGATGTAACGCTCACTAATGCAGGGTGGCTCAAACAATGGTTCGCACAGAGCGAGGCTCAGTGAAGTGTTTAAGTAGACTGTGATTGATTTAGGTGCATAGTAGAGCCCTGCGCAGGACTATTTTCTTCATCCCGCTCCCGCCCGCTGAATTTCTGACCAATCCCGCCCGCTCCCGCAACGTATGCGTTACACTCCCGCCCGCACCCGCAATATGTATGTCCTCATATATCTCACAGTTTCACACTCTTTACTGTCTTCTTTTTTTCTTTTTTTTAGTTATTATCATTTCCAGGATAGCAGATTAAATTCCACTTTGTAGTACTACTATTTTATTCTTACTCATTGCTACTTTGTTTTTTGTCTTTTTCTAACTGCTATATTTCTTGTTTTGCTGCTGTGACAACCGAATTTCCCTCCGGGGATCAATAAAGTCCTATCCTATCCTAGAAGTTTCCTAGGAAGTAAGACTTTTTTTTTGTGGCAGCATTTTACAAGTGTCTTTTTTTATTATTAGTTGATGGGGGTTTTTAAAAATGTGTACATTTTCAGATTGATAATCTAAATGCCATGACAATTTGAGGAGGTTTTGAAAAAGGAGAATGACATCTAAGGTATATATTTCAAAAAGTAAACACAGGGGAACTAAAATATTATATAAATAGAAAAAGGTAAGGTGACCTGATGAACACTATGATAGAAAAAGATGAAGAACCTGGCTTCTTTAAAAAAAAAATGGAATAAAAAAAAAAAAAAAAAAAAAATGGAAATGTCAAAATACAAACACAGAGCTAACTAAAAAAATCACAATTAAAGATCGTAATTATACAATGCTTTCTCTTTATAGTATCTATATTAGTGTTTCCTGAGCAAAGAAATAATGTTTACACCAGTGGTCACCAACCTTTTTCAACCCAAAACTTGGTTTAATGATAGACCATATGAGGGTAAACTGGGCCTCATTTTGGCCTCTAGTTTTCCTTAACTTTTAGGAGTAAAGATTATCTTTATCCTCTGTAAAATATCTGGTTTAAACTTTATTTTTGAACTAAATTTGTGTAGCAACCATTTTAATGTGATATAGCTTTCTATAAACCCATAGCCTGTCACTGTCACTGTGGAAGCTAAAAAAATCAAACGCCAACTTCAGCCTCGTCTGACTTTTAAGGTACGACATATAACAAAATAATAATAAAATAAATTTAAAATATTGTCACTAAAACTGATATTTTCCAAAAATGATGTGAAAAGTGATTCCAGTGAATAAACTTTATTAGCACCATCGTCGTAACATTAGATAGCTGGTTGCTGAATATTCTGCATTATTCTAATGGTCTGTGGGAACAGCTGTTGCCATAAAGCCATATTTGGAGTAAAGATTCTGTTAAATGCAGCTTTCTTTTATCATAGAATCAGACGCTATTTTCTTTCCTCACTAGACATTTTCTGTGAACAGAAACTTTCTAAATATGTTTATTTATTGTTGCCAGCTTGGGGTTACAATTTAGAGGTTGGCAGTGAAAGATTTTTCAAAATGTGACTTGACATGCACCAAGAATGAGTCAGATGTGGTGGGGAGAATCAAGTAGTTTTCCAAAATAAAACTTCCTTCAAAATGTGAGTATAAATGACAGAAAAAAGAATGTAGATTGTGTTTTGGTTTTTCTCCTGCGGCCCAGTACCAACTGGTCCACAGCCGAGGGGTTGAGGGCCACTGATTCACAAGACACTAATAGTTTCTGAAAACACAATACCATTAGGGTTTTTGTCTTGTTAAAGGTTTCATTTGTTTTTAGTAAGTTTTTATCTAGTTTCTTTTGTTTCCTAAAAGTGGTTTTAAAAATATTTTAGAAACCAAGTAAAACATAAGGAAAATCTAAACAGAAAAATGAAGATACAAAAATGTGGGAAATCGTGACTATTTACTTGGAAATACATTGAAACACTGTAAATTTGTAGATTTTTCTTTGGATAATGAAACAACCTCAAACTACTTTAATTTATGCATTTTTACAATGAAGCATTGAAAATCAAGTCCTCGTGTATGTTTTTGTTTTCTTTGCAAGAAAAACAGCCATATTTTTCTTCCCTTTTCTTCACTTCAAGGGTATTTCCTTCCCCACATTAGGATGACAGATGGATTAGAATAATGAAGCCATCTCTCAGTAAATTATTCAAACCTGTTTTGGATCTGTGGAGCACTTTGTGTGTTTTAAGTAGGTAAAAATAAATCATAAAATTAGAATAAAGTACCTGGCCGCTCTATTCTTTCAGGGTGAGAGTCAGTGACTGGCACTGGCTTCTGTCAAACAGCAAAGCCTTTCTTCAGATTTATAGCCTGTAAGTGGACAGTAAATCTTAAGCTGTTGTGGCAACCAAAGCCTGATCTTGAGTCATGTCACTTCTTATTTGGATCATTTGTCAGGCATGAGTGCTTTTTCAGTCTGGGTGTCCCTGCTAAGACAGGTATCCTAATCACCTTTTCTCCATTTTTCTCTTTCTGGTCGTGCAACATTTTTCTTTGGAGTTGGATCACCCTAACAGGCTATATTTTAAAAGAAAAAGCATGTTATGCATCTACCTGGGGTAATTTATGAGTTTCATATGGCAGGTATAATTATAATTTCATAAACTTTAGGTTTAGGGCAGGTCTTGGGGGAGTTATGGGACACAAACAACCAAAGATTGATACAGATTTAAGTAATGTCCTTGGACCCTAGGAGACGGTTAAGACGAATATCTACTGTAGTTGTGACAATCCACATATTTTCTCTTAAGTCAATTTTAAAAGTTCAAGTGGCAAATACTTTAATAAAGTTAAATGTATTATCAAAACTTTTGTTCAAAATTCAAGCCAAGTTCAAGTCAAGTGTCAGGTATCTTGTCCTAAGCTGACATCAAGTCCTGGATAAATGTTTGTTCACGAGTTTAAATCAAAACTTTGGTCTTTTTTCACAACATTTGTTTAGTATCAAGTCAAGTCTTGAGACACAAGTCTGTGTAAGGAATAGCACTGTTTTCGGCAATGTGCATTCCAACGGGCTCTTTCTATGAAAAGTCTTTGTAAATGTGTGTAAATGTGCGTTTTAGGGTTCTGCATTCAAAACTCTTGTGTTCATGTGACATTGCACAGGTTTTTGAAACCATGTTAAACCAGGTCAAACTTTGACCATCAGGGACTCAGATCTGGTACAGACATGGGTGGCATGTCTGTACCAAATGGCATCTGCTTTAATTCACGGCAGTGCCACCCTGATTTGAAAATGGATCATGGAGCAAAAATGATTAATTTTGGACAGAATTATATGACACCAAGTCTTTCATATATCAGAATAGAGCTGGGAAAGAAAAAGCCTGAGATCAAGTTTGGCAATTTTTCACCACGCTAACATTTCACACGAAGAGTCTTCCAAATGTAGGTGTTGGACATACGCTAGTAAACAATAGAAAGCAAGTAAGGAGCCCCTTGTGGCCATTTGTGCATTCAAAAAGCTGCGTTCAACTCTTTCTTGAACGTGCGCCACATGCCCGGTGTGTCCTTAGCTTTAAACATTTGATGAAGGATGGTATGAGAAACAAAGATTGCATCCAAAAGTACAATTTGCATTCACATTTATTTACATTCTATTTAGTCCTTTTTACAGGAGCTAAACCACTCAAAAATATGAAATATCATTGACAAGTTGTTCAACTCCAAGGAAAGTGGGAAAGCAAAATGCATTTGGTCAATTGTCTGCCACCAAAAAATAGCTTCTCCATTTGATCACCCAAAAACCATCAGCTGACAGCATTTCTGAGAATTGACAGCTTCTGCAAAGAAAGAAAACCGGCATACAAATATAAAACTAAACAATGCATGTGGCTCAAAGGCTGCAACATTGTCAGAGGTTTTGCTCAAAGACTTTGGTCAAATCTTAGTTTTTTTGTGGCAAGTTTTATTTAATTGTAAATCAACTCTTAATATTTTAGTTACATGTCTTATATTGAAGAATTTTTAAAACAAATCTTTAGATTCTTTTCAGGTTAGTCTTTCGTCAAATGTAGCGATAAGTCTGCGGTCTTTGTTTACAGGGGTCAATCATTGTGGTACTATGTTACAAGCATACCCAATAATATATCTGTATCAGCACTGCAGAAATGGTTTCATAAAGTGCTAAATTAATATTACACTGGTAAACCAAAATTCTTTAGTTTGACAGAGTTTCCTAAAGGCACAGATGAAAAAGAAACGTTTGAAGTATGGGTTACCGTCGTGAAACTCGAGGCCTTGTCACAATCTCTACCAAGCTTTTTTTTTTTTTATCTTCTTGGAGAGTTTGACTTTAAACTTTTTGGGAAAGCGCAGCATAAATTATTACACAGTAAGATAGTGGCTCAACTATAAAGCAAGGCATCTCACCTTGACAAGAACAGCTCCCCTGCATTTTTCCAGTCTTATCTGCAGGGCTTACAGTGTCTCCCAGTGGGTGCAACTTTGTAAAGGCAGTTCAAACGTGTTGCAGACATGAGAACACCTGTCTTTAGAAAGCATGTGATTGACAGCGCTCTTAAAGGTCCTCCCTTGCTACCTGCCAAATACCAATCGAAAGGCGTAGAGAGGCGCTAGCCCTCAAGCCAAAGGAATCAACAAGAGTCGCCATGCCAACAACACAATTACCATGCAACTGTCGATGCTAGTGCAAATTGTGAGGCACAGAACAATTGGGCATAAACACTCAGACAAGAACACCTCTCTTTAGAGAAATCCATTTTTTTCTCTTTTTTGACACATTCTTACTGGAAAAAGATTTTCTGAATAAGATTGCAAAAAAGAAATGGATTCAACCAAATTTGAGTGTTTTAGCTGATGGACAGGCTAAGAAAAAGAGCCAATGTACTAAAAGCAAGAATAGAGACATATCTTATCTAGTATGACAAGTAAAATTATAAAGTACAATATTTAACAGGATTTTCATGCACTATCTGCTGTCATTCATCCAACCTGGTTTGATATCCCGAGCTGGTTATTTCAATCTGCTCAGGGACATGAAACATCATCATTATGTATTTGGATTGTACTCCTCAAGGCGATACAAAGCCTATTTTTTTTTTTACGACTCCCAGCTCGCTCATTTTTCTCCGGCTCTAGTTAATTAAAATGCTGAATAGCACACTTTAGGTTGGAACATGAAATTTTGTTGTTTGACCTTTCCTTTTTGCCAAAATGTGGCGCTGGCGGAGTACGCCGTGTTGATGAATGGATAATGTGCTATCTGAGCTGACAGGCTTTTTCGGAAAAATGAACGAGACTGTTGTGAGGATTTTTTTTGTCTTCTTCTTTGAAACTTGATGTTCTCTTCAAGGATGTTGTTGTTACAGCTACTTGCAACTGGTTAATGTTTTTTTTTCTAGCACAATCGACTGGTTGATAAGAGAAAGCTTAAAAAAAGGCAAGCAGAGACAGGTTGAATGGTAAGAGATGGAAATAGAGATATAAACATCATAGATGTCGTTTGTCTTTCCTTCCTTAGGGCTAATTTTTTTTTTACACGCCGTTTGTTTTGCTTCATGTTAAACTCAGATACATAAGACGTGACACAAAATCGATGTTTCTGGAATGAATAGCTGTGAGAAGCAGTCATTTACCGTACCCCGTCTAACAAACAAAACAATGTCTCCCGAACTGCGAGTGCCAACGAGCTGAATGCCAAACAGCGTGCGCCTAAAAGCAGGGATGTCACTGAATCCCAAACTGATTGTTGAATCATCCGATCCCTTCAGCCTGTTCCCCCCATTGCTTTAGACTTTATTCTGTCAGAGTGCTACCAAAATGAGAAGCCAAAATGGATCAAATCTATTATCTGGTGCAAATTAGTCAAGCCCTCTTAAGTGTCTCATGAGTCATTACTGCAACGGTGAAAATGATTCTCCAGTAGATTAACACATCTTCCTGAAAAGTAATAAATGGTCCTAAGCCTCAATGATGACATGCGTTGGAGATGAAGACCTCCATTGAAGGCCCAGTGGAAATGTACGTTAAGTACAAGCTTGGATATTGGACAAGGCTGAGTATGCTCTAATTAGACAGGTCTTTATTAAATGTTCCTAGAGACTACTTGACGGTTTATAGCTACATTGTCCATCTCACTAAATGGAGCATAGCACTCAGAGGTTAGATTAGTTATGTTGGTTGACTTTGGCTAATGCGTTTCCATAAATGCAAATGCAGGTATACTGTTTGTACCGGTGACCCTATATTTCTACCACTAAAGGTCTACGGTTGGAGAAATTTTACAAGCTTTATGAAACTGTGGTTCAGCTAAAAACTGGTGTTTCACAGGACAACATTATGTCTTGGCTACATCTTTTGAATTGTAACTTGACCATTACATGTCAAATTACTTATCAATTTTTCATCAGTTGGCATATATTCTTCAATGTGTTGCATTGTAAATCTAAACAGACTATTGGAAATGTTGGTGTAAATATTAACTGGTATTCAGCCAACCTTTGTAGTTAAGAATAAGTTGAGCAACAACCATATTGACTACTCCTAACTATCTTCCCAAAGACCATCATTTATTTATTTTTAAATATAAATTCAAATTTCCAGATGATGACATTGGGAGCACATTCTTGGTTTTTGTTTTTTAACAGTAGGGAAACTTTAAATACAGTGTGTTTCATAATGTGTTCAAATGTGTGTGTGTTTTTTTTTTTTTACAGGATTCTTACTCAAGATGTGACCATCTTTGATTAGTGATATGTTCTTGAGTTCAGTTTTGCCAGTACTTTTTTTGTCAAACTCATAGTTTCTTCTCACAAAGACAGTTTTATTTCTTCAACTAAATTTATTCAGGGTAATGGGGATCCTGGAGCCTAGTTTCTATTTAGCAAAAGCAAGTTAAACCCTAGAAAGGTCGCCAGCCTGTTGTAGGGCCACCCAAGGACTTTAAAAAGTCTAATTTTGCATCTTCAATTAACCTCTAAAGCATGTTTTTGTACAGTGGGACAAAGCTGAAGAGGCCGAAACAATGGATACATAAGGAGAACATGCAAACTTCACACAGAGAGATGTGATTTGATCCAGGGCCTTCTCACTGTGTTGCAGGAGCAGTGACCACTACACCAACATGCAGCCCTGTTTGCAACCTGAAGAATAATTAATAAAAAAATATTAGTTACATTACTGGAGCATCAACACGTGATATTTGTTACAAAAATCCTTATTTCAAAAAGAAAACCTAGGTTTTTCTTAGAAAAGAGAAACAAATCTAAAATCAGCCTATTAACCTAAGCATCAGTTAGAAATTTTCTTTTCCTTTCCTTCAGTGGTCGCCACAGCGAATCTAACCCTGTCTTCTGCATCTTCTATTCTAACACCAGCTATCTTCAAGTCTTCACTCAATGCATCCATTAACCTCCTCAGTGGTCTTCTACTAGACGTCTTGCCAGGCAGTTATAGACTCAGCATCCTTCCACTAATATTTCCAGTGTTTCTCTTCTGGACATGTCCGAACCATCTCAGTCTGGTTTCTATGAGTTCATCTCAAAAACCTTTAACGTGTTGTCCCTCTGATGTACTAAATGCTGATCCTATCCATCCTGGTCACACCCAATTAGAACTTCAGCATTTTCATCACTGCTACCTCCAGCTCTGAATCTATTCTCGGGCTTCAGTCAATTCTTAATCTTTTAAAGCCATTCTCTTCTCATTTAAAGGAATCAAATTCAAAATTTGGTTTGAAAAAACAAATCTGGAATTGAGGGAAAAAGTCTTATAAACTGTCATATTAAGGAAGACATTTGCTTGTTAACCAGAGAACAACTAAACTTCTAAACTTCCGATTTGAGCCAAGTTTGAAAAAAAAAAATAACCAGGTAATTAATACACTACAAAAACTGAATCTTAAGAAAGTGAAAAAAAAATTGTCTTGTGTCTTAATCTTATCAGAAAAGTTGTTTAGTTGACTAGTGACTACAGTTTTTCATTAAAATTTAGGTTAGACCATTTTTCTTACCCCATCGTTAAATTTTGTTGATTATTTAAAAAAAAATCTGCCAATGGCGTGCAAAGTTTTGCAACACGTCTAATGGGCCTGTTTTTGTAAGGTACATTGTTAGTCCCTTGTGCTAGTGTAAAATAACACCAATTTGAAAATGGTACACAAATCCTTTTTTGCCTTGGTCTCTGCTGTTTTTCAACAGAAATTCGACACGATTTCTTTAAACTCAGCTTGTGAGAATGTAGATATTTCCTGAAGGCTGTATGAATCAGAAATCAATTCTACTATAATTAGTTTCTGTGCCATTTTGCCCAAATGATGCAAAACCATTAAGTAATACCAAAAAGTAGACTCTTGCATTAGAATATGATGGATCCTAAATAAGGTGGCTGTTAGCATAGGATCTCAAAGGAAGAAAGTCAGATCTGTAGCATTAATGCTACGTTGACACTGGTGTGAATGTAGAATAAGAAATGCAGAAAAAAGCCACAAACCATACAGAGGATTTTGAAAATACACAAGAGGCCTAAAATATTTAAACAGCATTGACCTTTAGCATGTCACTGTTGCATTTGAAACGTCAACTACATCAGAAAACAGGCTTTGCAGTTGTTGCAGCATTATCTGTCATAGTGCTTAGTACCCCTGTGTGGACGCTCTCAAATATCATCTCTATACCAGAGAAAGACTAATGTTTAAGACCTCTGATCCTCAGAGGCAACTTATTGGAAACTGTTATATGACTTGCTTTCAAAAATGCAGACGATGAGCTTTGGGGAGACAATAAGGCAGAGAGAGAAGCTGAAGCTGTTAGGTGTCGTGTTGGTATTGATTTACCATTATGGTGCAGGTTGACCCTGACGCTGTCTACAGAGTACATTTATGCCGCCTAAAAATTAGTCTTTTTTTATTCTTTTCTGAAGTCTGCAGAGGGGAAAAGAAACAAAGCGGAAAAGAAACAAATGGATTCTTTCACCAACTTGAAGGCAAAAGCTGTTTCTTCTTTTTTCTTTCTTTCTTCAAAGTGTTGATCAAATCATAAAGGGTTTGTTGGTTCAGTGTTATAAAAAGAAATGGAAAAAAAAAGTAAAAAGAAATAAATGCCTCATCCAAAAGGACCTCAAGGACATCAATTCTGTCAAAATGGTCTTATGTTGTGACCAGAACAAGTTGAAGAAGTAGATGTTGGGTACAAAGGCACGCAGTTATTTTGGCAAAATCTTCCTTTAACTATAGAACACTGAAAAGGACCTTAGGAGTATCTTTATTGATTCTAAAACTTGTAGATAATGGTTCGGCCATGCGTCAGGTTGTGTTCAAGACGCTTTTCTACTCAGGTGTTACAGCTATATCAAACTATAGCAGATCTTAAAAGACCTTGGTGTCTGTATGTCTCATAAAAAGAATATATTTACAATTGACAATCCTCCATGTTAGTTTTTCCTTTCATATGAAATTGGGTTCTCTTGAGTCTAACCAGCTGTCAATAAATAAACAAAACTTTAGTTTATTTCAATAAATCTGTTATTGTTGTAAAAATCTGACTTTACACAATGGGAGTCAATGTACCCTTGCTCGACCAGCCTTTAGCGGTTCTTTGGGGGAACTCTTACATTTCCTACTTCCTAGCTGAATTTGAATTCTAAACTGAAAGGTGAGAGCTTACTGATGAGCTGAATTAAGATAAACTCAAAGTCTAAATGTATTTCAGAAATTTCTAATAAGGCAGATGTTCTTTAGACCAATTTTTTTTCTCCCAATTTTTTTTCGTATTTGTGACAAACCATGATGTTATGACGGTCATTGGCCATGCAGTGCCTGTAGTTACAACAAACCCACAACAGCATGTATAGCATTTACCATAATTTTTGCACTATAGGGTGCACCAGATTAGGAGATGAACCCTAAATGAAAGGTCTGTTTTCAAATGTATGTAATATAAGTCGCACCAGACTATGAGACAAGAGGCAGAGAAAAGTCTCAGTCAGTCGCTGCATTTCCATCACAGTTTATAGAAATTCTAGAAAAGTTAATAAAGCACAAACTTTCATAATTACACTGTTTCCATTAAATCCTAATTATGAGAATAAACTCAAACCAACTCAGGCAATAAGTCATTCAATACATGTCAATGGATGCAAACATGCCAACAGCAGATACATTAACATTTCTGCCGCGGCACCAGCGCTCATTATCATCTATCAAAGTAGACATGTGCATCTTATTCAGGCCATGGGGCAGCGAGCTCCTTACACATGGGAGCGACTAGGGGATGAAGACATTTTTGAAAATGGTGGTTGGTGATTTTACAGAGGAGATGTGGATCCAACAATTCCACATAACACGTTCAACTTTTTCTGAGCTGTGTGATTCTGTGGGACCCCTGCTGTGGAGTGCCCAAGACAGCCAGTTCCTCTTAAGAAGCGCATTGCCATCGCTATCTAATTGTCTTGTTTCTATCAGTCGAATTTACTATCGTAAATCCAATTTGTGTGATTTCATAGTCAAAAATGCAGCTATTGTGTTCACAGTAACTCACAGAACTCATTTGTAACACACAACACGTTAACCTCATTAGTGCATTTACAATACCTGTAAATTCCATCTTTTTTGCAAAGCTAAAATAAACAGACTGATTCTGATACAATACTTCTTTTTGTGACTACACTAACTCCCAACCTTGTTAGTAAAATGTGAAAAAAGGAGTTTTCTCAGTAACACCCAACCAAACGTTTGGTAAGAGCAATTTGTACCTCTCAAAATCGCTTCAACATCAGAATGTCTTATTAAAATGTCTAACAATGTAAATACAATATATAATAAATAGTAAACACAACACAATTTTTGCAACAACACTGTCTTTACAATGGTCATTATGTCTGCAGTATTTTAACTAAAAGAGTTGGTTAATGTGATTGATATGCTTGTGGATTTGCTTTGCTGCCTGTCTGTTCTTGCGTCTGTATCCTCCGTATGCATTCATCACAGCCCCAGCAGCAGCCCCTGCCCTCACATCATGAATCATGACTGAATGTTCAAACAGTGCAAGCCAATAAAAAAGCGCTCCCAGAGCAACTCTGCTGCGTAATCACGCGCATGCACATATCAATGTGAATCTGAACGAGGCCTTCGTCTACTCTGTCTTACATTTTCTTATCCTCGCTCTTCTTCCTCCAGGGACATTGTTTGGGTTTTTAAGTCATCCTACCCCCCAATCATTTTTATGTAGGACACTGTTGCCTGGTTGATGTTAAAATTGAAGGGTGGGAGTTCCTTAAGAGATTGCTGCTTCTCCTACATTTTTTTTTTATTCAAAGCTTTGACAGATGGATTTTGAGTGGCAGAAAAACATTTATTTTGGGCAGAACAGCATTTCACCCAACAATCTCTGAGGAGATGGTAAAGATTGTCTTTTTTTTTAGCAAAAGGTTGGATGAAAGCAAGGAATGCAAAGCTTCGGTAGCTAGTGTTGTTGCTAAGAGTAGAGCAATGGTACAAGATGGCTCAACCAAAGCACGAAGAATAAACATCCACAAGACCTCTTGAACTCTTTACCTCATGGGTAATCACAACATGTTTATTTAACTCCACTCTAAATCTACTTCTTATGCTGATTTAATAATCTGCCAGGCTTTTTACATGATCTAGTTTGGGCTCAACTTTAGCTGCTAATCAGCTCTAGAATGCAAAGGAAATCAAGCTTGACCTGTTATCTGCAAACGATCATTCCACCTTCACCGTGCTTTTCACTTACTAAACAAATCTTATTGGGATTCTGCCAAATATAATAGCTCAGCATATTGATCGATGAGGAGAGAATGCAACACATAAAGGTGGGTTTTAAGGTTGCTAGTGGAGTGAAAGAGTGAACCAATGTGTCAGAGTCTGGGGAAAGGGAGTTAAAGACCTTGACTGTATTTTTACTTATATATATGTATGTATGTATGTATGTATGTATGTATGTATGTATGTATGTAT
>CM074510.1:8288369-8308565 GCA_037389245.1 Oryzias sinensis | reverse complement strand
GTTTAAAAATTATACTCCAAATGACCCTTGTCGACATAGGAGACAAACATCTAACATAATAGGCCTCCATCCAATTGGTCAACAAAGTTAAGGCGTCCATCGGAGTGATCAAATGTATAAAGGGATTTATTCGATTTGTTAAATGCTTCAAGCTGCCATAAGGTTGTTTTAACACATTTAAGGTTTACGATTTATTGCGATTTTCACTGTCTTTTGCGATATGCATATTGCAGAGCTGGATATTGCGATAACGATACATTTGCGGTATATTGTGCAGGCCTAGCCTGAATTGAGATTCGGGAGATTTGTACCGCTACAACGTTCTTCAACAAGCTTCTTCCAACTGTGGGTACTGGAGATGCACTAGTATCAGTTAGCCACAGTCTAGTGTGAACACCATTATGCTCAACACATATCAGATGCTTGGTGTGAAAGTAGCAAAAGAGCAAAACAAAGAAGACAGTAAGATAAAATAAAACCTTCCATCTTTACTAGAACCTAGCACCCAAAATGTCATCTTAGATTGTACGATTTATTTTTTTGTGTTATCATTTTGTAATTGCTCCATTTTTTTTGGGTCTGGTATAAAAAATATTTTCACACGATCCATTTTTGTGAACACTATCGCTGCCAGAGGGAGTTTAATTATATAAATATGATCAGACTTTATGGAGTGACCTTTTCATTACCAGCTCCACATATTTCAGATTCAATATAGAATGAAACAACCTCAATGTGTCCTTTGACTTTTTTTGTAATATGTTTATGATGTTTCTGTGTCCTAGTTAATAGAGGATTCTTTCAAAACTTGCTTCTCTCTAAGGGGTCTGTGGCCTGGAAAAGTCTGAGAGGCTGAGCAAGAAAAAATCTCAAAAGACGCCACAATAAAGGCAGTTTAACATTCAGGAGAGAAATAGACGTTTAAGACCCACCTGTCTGAAGGTTCGGCTGCTGTTGACAATGCAATAAAGATTACCAGCTTTAACAGACTGGCTGACGCACATGTGTCAGTTTTCAGTCCAGTCGGCGCTGAGATTAGAAAGAAAAATCCCTGCCAACGATGGGAGGATCAATGTTGCTGTGGCAGGAAACAAATGCTCCATGTCAGTACGTCCCTGCACTCAGACACAGTCCAGGTCTATGGCAAACTTACAGTTCAGTCAACTAAACAGTAGCATCATTGTATGGCTTAGAGTTTATTGCAAATATTTGCAATACATCGTGTTTTCATTGGATTTAGGAATGCTGAGTTTTCAGGATTTTTTTTTTTTTACAAAACGTCCCCTGTTTTTATATTTCTAGTAAGCAGAAGCAGCAAAAAGTTGAGTTTTCTTTCTGCTCCCCGTCATTTCCCAGGCCTATGCTCTTACGTAAGAACTCTCGTTTTGGTCGATAAGAATTAATAGCATTCTTTTTATCGAATTTTTATTTTAACTTATAACAGAGATTTATAATCAGACATTAAATACCTTTGTCAAGAGTATATACCACTGGAAACACTTTGAAAATCAAAAGAAGGTCAGCGAAGGACTTTAAGGGTTAAATATTCTGCTACCACTGTCTTATTCAAGCTTTATCAAATTTATTAGCTTTTATTTTTCTTTGAGCAGTTTTGAGTAAAGCTAACGCTTGCTGTAGCTGTGTTTCCATCACACATACATGCAAAACTCTATAAAAATTCTAGAAATGTCAAAAAAGGCAAAACATTTCTCAATCACACGGTTTCCCTTTAAATTTTTAGTATGCGAATAAACACAAACCAACTCACGTGATAAGTCTTGCAAAAACATGATTATGGATGTTAGCAATACTTGATTTACAGCACATTCAAATTCCTGCCACGACACTAGTGCTCATCAACATCAAAGGAGACGCCGGCTTCTTCTTCAGGGGCGGCAAGCTCCTTACACGAGGGAGCGGCTACAGATGAGGCCATTTTTGGAATTCATGCTAGGTGGTTTTACAGAGGAGCTGTGGATCCAACAATTCCACATGACAGGCTCAACTTTTAATGAGCTGTTTGATGCTGGGGCCCACGTTTCAGTGCCCAAAGAAGCCGGTGTCTAAAAGTGCATTGCCATATGGTTGTTGGTGACTCGTTTAATTTAAATAGTGTTTCCATTGCAGTTTTGCCAATACGTCAATTACGATATGCCTCAAAACCCACCTTCTCAGACGCAAAAAAGACGTTTTCAATAAATGCGAGTTTTTTGGAAATTTTATTATCGCAAATCCAATTTGGGCATTTTTATAGTCAATGGAAATGCAGCTACTGAGAAAAACACATCTTGGTAACTTCATTAAAATTAGCCGACAATGGCCTCTGTTTGATTGCAAATTATGGTGACCTTGTTCATGCCATAAGATTTGAATTCACTGAGATTCTCCCTGGTGAAGGTCTCTTTCAATCTTTCTCTATTGAATATGAACAATATCTACATATAGGTTAAGCTGCGATTAATAAGATCGGGAGAACAGAAATCTTAATATTTGATGCAGGTTTCGGTGAGGACGCACACGCTCCGCCTTGTGCCCTGGCTGCTTTGCGTTCTGAAACACAGATGCCTCGTCACATGCTCTTTCCTCAGGGAGACATCCACTGCCTTAAAGACTGCAGCACAGCCAATCTTCTCAGGCTTCTGAAAGCAGAATGACTGCACCCTGCTGTATCTAAATATCGCTGCCACTGCTAGAGCTGACGAATGATTAATTATTTTCATTATTTTTTTTAACCCCCCCTTTTTTCTCTGGCTGGTTCTTCCCATTGAAATCTGGCAGGATATTGCAGATAAAGCATGTTGCCAGCCCTCCAGATACAAAAGCTGCGGCCGA
The DNA here is from genome assembly GCA_037389245.1 of Oryzias sinensis. Classification (NCBI taxonomy): domain Eukaryota; kingdom Metazoa; phylum Chordata; class Actinopteri; order Beloniformes; family Adrianichthyidae; genus Oryzias; species Oryzias sinensis. The sequence goes on along the minus strand of CM074510.1, from coordinate 8,305,733 downwards.
CATCCACCGCGGTCCAATCGAAACCCCGAGAGAGTCTCGTTACAGAGACCGAGACAAGAGTGACGGGATGAAAGGAGTCGAAGAGGAAGAAGATAAGTGAGGCACACGAGAAACAAGGAAACCGAGGAGGGAAAGCAGAGGGGGGAGGCAAAAGAGGCAGGCTGACTAAGCAAGACAGCCCTGTTATGAAACAGCGATGGGCTGCATGCAGACTGGCTTCTCAGATTGATTTATAAATGTGAGCTGACAGCTGCAGACGAGTGAAAACAAACTTTCTGGTTTTGCTGCCAACAGAAGTCGGTGGAAGCTCGCAGGCGTGCTTCTCCGTGTCATGTGATTCGAGTGTAAGAGGCATTGTGGCTCCTAGCGCAGCTGTCTGAAGAAAACTCTGCTTGTAAACACGAGAACTAACGAGAGCATTGTGTCATTTTGCAAACCAAGTGCTGAAGCTCAAGCATTTTATCAGAAACACTACCTTTTGGGATTTACTACATGACAAGATATTATCTCTGTCTGTTATAAAACCAAGCTATTGCAAGACTTTCAGCTGCTACGTTTTCAATTAATCCTACTAAATTTTAAATTACTGTGTCATAACTGATGGAGGCATATGTCCTGCACAGTATGAAGCTACCTAAAACCACAGTTGTCACTGATGTAAACCAATTCAAGAGGCTAGTTTTAATTTGTTTTTGTAATTATGAATACTGGCTGGGGCCTGAGCATTAAAAGGTCTAATAATAGGTCTCATTTTGGTAAACCGGATGATCACCGAAAACAAAATGATGTTGCTATGGCACCATGTTGTGTGATTCTGCTCCAGCTTTTATAAAACTCGAAAAGTGTCCCTGACAAGCCCCCAAAATCCAATTCCGTATAGAAAATAATTGTTGATTTCTTCTGGGTTTAGTACATCTCAGGAAATATGGCCTGTACTTATATTGCACTTTTCCACCTTTGTTTAATGCTACGTACACACCGGGCATTAGATGCATGTTCAAGAATGTGCTGAACACAGGTTCTTGAACTGGCTTTTAGTGTTCACACTGTACTGTTGCTACCCGATACCATCACATGTACTCACAGTTGGAACACACTTGGTAAAAAAATGTCCTAGCATTGCAAATTTGGTGAATCTTGCTTCTGGCTTTCTCCATTCCGATACATGAAAGACTTGTCATTAAATTCTGGCCGGACACAAACCGTTTGTATAAATTTTTTCCTTCTCCTTCCAGTTTTCAAAAGGTTGGCACTTCCATGTTTTGAAAAGGGTGCTACCCATGTGTCACTACCAAATCCAAGTCCCTTCTTGATCAAAGTTTAACTGGTTTGACTTTCCACGCATGTTCATTGGACATGCATTTTGTACATAGAGCCCAAAAACAGATTAAAAACCTTATCTTAATGAGTTTTGAACACGGAAGCTCCAAACACACGTTTATATTGACTTTTGATTGGTAATGGTTGCTTGAATTCATTTTTCCGAGCCTGGTGTGAACGCAGCATCAGACCCACTCCAATCCTCTTTTGATCTGTTCTCAAAGTGTTGCCAGTGCTCTTTTACTTACGATTAAGCTGCTTTAAGTCAAATAAAAACACAAAGAAAATCTGTGCTGTTTTCTAGAACATAGATTTTGCAGAGTGGCAGTAGCTCAATAGAAATTCACCTCTGAGTTGTGGGCCGGAACGTTTGCACTGAATAACTCTACCCTCATATCCCATCATCCATCTGTTTACATGCTCTCCCGCTAGCTTAAAGCCCCTCACACCTCCAACCTAACAATACTGGTGCAACAAAGATGGCGAGCGACATCAGAGCTATCCAGCCGTGAAAGTTTGTGCCAGACGCCTGTAACCAGCAGAAAAAACGTGGGGTTTAGTGTTGCCCAAGGACACTTTGACACATGGGCATTGACATATGACTCCATAAAACTGGTGGAGTAAAGCACTAACAAACCCCAGATTAACCAAGTTCAACTTTACACTAAAAATAAAGTTAAAGTCCCACTATCTGTCACACACCTAGGTGTGGGAAATTAGTTCTCCGCATTTGACCCATCCCCTGGGGGAGCGGTGAGCTGCAGACACAGCCGCGCTCTGGGACCACTTGGTGGTTTAACCCCCTCAATCCAACCCCTTACCTAAACCTTTAAATAAACTTTCGTACTGCCTAGTCTAAGAACTTTCTTTTGTTTGTTGCTCAGATCTGTGCCTAGTCAGAAAAAGTTTTTTTTTTTTTTGCAGGTGGACCTTATAAAACTTATCTTTTACCATGGCCCGTCCAGTCTTGCACTTCCATAACATTGTACATATACAGTATGGGTCACCCACTTCAGGCTCATTATGAGCAGACATTCGGAGGTAGGTTGGGAAATGCAGAACTTATTAATATAAAACTCTTGTTTGTGCTTTTCTATTTAACTTTATACCATTTTATTGGTATTGTATATTATCTTATAGACTATTAGAGCACTTGTGACCAAGCACCCTCTTTTGCGGATCAATAAGGCTCAGTCAAAGGTGGTACATGTTTTAAGGTATTTGTACTGGTAAAATGCAAAAATTTACTTGCACCAAATTTATAGTAAATTTGTCTAATTTATCTACAACTTCAAACTTTGCCTCAGAAAAGCTTAGCCGGTTAGCATTACTTCAACGAATTGCTATCACCAAAGAGCAAGCTGCCCTTAAGCTGCCTAAACATGTCACTTCTTTCCGTCAGGTCATGTTAGCGAAATGTGCTCTTCCTGCCAGACTGATGTCAGCTGCTTTTTCCTCCAGGACACATGCACACCGTCCCTCTTCCCTTCACCTCCTGCTCTCCCCCGTTCACCTCCCTTCCTGGGAGACAGATGCAGTGGCTGATTGCGTGGGAAGTTCCTCTGTCATCATTAACGGGGTCGGGCGCACTTGTCAGGGCCGCATTAAGAGTTTCCAATGAACTCTCCTTTGCCTTGGCCTGTCAGGAAGAATGACGGGGAGGGGGTTCGGCATCTTTATGATGGCGTTCCTCAACATGAGGCTAAAGCCTGCAGCCACAAAGGCAGGGTGGAGGTCATAGTAGCAGTTTTTTGATACAGGCCAATAAATTGCAAAACACTTTCTAAGGAAAAATGGAATTGTGGTGCATTAAAATCAATAAAGTCAACCAGTTTAGACCCCAATTAACTAGCAAGCGTGCAAAAGAGGTCAACCAATCACACGACTATCTGCTTGAAGCTGAAACAGGTCACCAATGGGTGTACTCAAGCAACTCTAATAGGTGTTTTATGGAAAATGCTAAATTTTAACACCTCATTTCTATTCACCGCAGTAAAACAAAAGAACAAAGTTCTCTAGGATGCTCTCCAGCGCTCCAGACGACCACGCTGTCGGGCTCAAAGCAAAGCCCTGCTGAATCAGCAGGGAAATGACCGCCGTACGCAAAGCAGCGATAAACCTCGGAGGGGAACTAAAACAATAACCTGCTGGAGGGATTTTTACAGGCTTGTCAAAGTCTCACTTCACAACCTGCGTGGCTGTCACTGATCTTCAAAGCTCAGCAAGCCGTAAATCACTCGGCAACCGATTATTAAAAAGATATATACTGTACTTTGATATTTGAGATGATATGAAAGTGGATTTTCCAAGCTGGGAAAATGAGACAAATGTAATATTGCAAATAATGCATGCTTCCTGCATACTTCTCCGTGGAGATGAATCCTCCCTGCATAGCAGATCAGGAAAAAATGTGCACAGATATAAAGGGCACTTGCAGACTCATCAGATTGAGCTTATAGAAAGCATTGTTGGAGGGGGGTTCTGCTGTGAAGGTCAGAGGGAAACAAGAAAAACAACACAACCTGGCTTTGTGTAGTCTGATTAATACTCTTTCTTTTGGAATATAATGGAATAAAACCGTAGATTGAATCTTCTTTTAAAAAAATAGCATTAAACTCAACTCAAAAGTTTAGGTTTTTTTGGAGTGTTATAGAAAAAGGATTTCAACCCAAATGTTATCAGTTTGATTAACTCTAAAATATGTTATATGAGAATAATAGAATAGATTCATATGAGCTCCACTAGAGTTTTACGCCTGTCAACAGAAAACCAGGCAACAGACTTTCAAATGAAACTGATCAAAAGTCTATGCAATGGTTGAATCACATAAATACGATCATGTTGGCGGAAAGTTCAGGTTGGCTAAAGCTTGGAGGTGGAGCAGTTCTTATAAAGCTGAAGGGTTGGGGGTTTCAGTAATGCAGTTTTATGTCAATGTGTCCTTTTGCTGTACCAAACTCCTAGTTGCCTCTGGTGAGTTTGGTAAAGTGTCATGGCTGCTCCCCCATTGGTGCAGGAACCGGGGTTCTAATTCCCGTAATGCTCACTCCTCAGTATACTATAGAACCCCTGGCAGTGATGTCATGCACATGCCACTGTTTTGATACATCTAAAAGGGTCATATCAGTGACTTAGGTGTAGAGAAATAGCTACCAAATCTAAGGGTTGTTAGTCGTTAAAACAAACTCCAAATTCAAGCGTCTCATTTTACTCTTTTCCATGAGATGAAGACAGAAAACGAATGACTGCCGCAGTGAAACGGGAAGGGTGGCAGCCTACTATGGACTTAATTCAGTTGCAAAAATTACAAATGGACACAACCTTTTTCACAAATACACACGCTCTGATTCACAATATTAATTTTACGCAAACGTGCAAAATAAATTTGGAAATAAACACGTTGTGTTTCACAAATGCACACGAAATGTTTCGCACATGCACAATAAGTGTTTCTCACAAATGTGCAAGCTGTGTTTCACAAAAACACAATACATTTTCAGAAATTCACAATAGATGCTGCACAAACATCATTTTTAGGTATACTTTGAATATGAACTTACAGTTCGTTCAAATTTTAGAATGTGCATTCACAAACCCGCTCTCATTTGTGAATCTGAATATTGAGACTCCTTTGACTGAGCAGTTGATCTAATGTCACCATTGGCTAATGAAGCTGTCAATCAAACAAGGCAGGTGTGCTCACTTTCAGCCAATCAAAAGAAAATGATATAATCAAGATTTTTTTTCAAATAGAAAATAACTCCCAGTTTGAGAGATCATATTTAGGTGACTAGACCGTTTTTTGTTTTGTATTTTGTTTTGTTTTTTCTGCTTATTTTTAAGAAAAACTGCCGATGGGGTTATTTGTTAGGGGCCTGTTTCTGCAGTTTATTGGAACCGGCACTTTTTCTTAATAACCATGATAAAATAACCAAACACATGGCAAAAATATGCAAATGTGAGGAAGCAGCATCACAGGTGTCTTTGGAGCCTGAATTCACCTTAGCTGTTTCCCTGTTAGTCTTGTTATCCTCACCTGAACCATCCATCCATCCATCCATCCATCCATCTTCCTCCGCTTATCCGGGACCGGGTCGCGGGGGCAGCAGACTGAGCAGAGATGCCCAGACTTCCCTCACCCCAGCCACTTCCTCCAGCTCCTCTGGGGGGACCCCGAGACGTTCCCTAGTCAGCCGAGAGACGTAGTCTCTCCAGCGTGTCCTGGGTCTTCCCCGGGGCCTCCGCCCAGTGGGACATGCCCGGAACACCTCTCCAGGGAGGAGTCCAGGAGGCATCCGGACTAAATGCCCGAGCCACCTCAACTGGCTCCTTTCGATGTGGAGGAGAAGCGGTTCTACTCCGAGCTCTCCGCGGGTGACCGAGCTTCTCACCCCATCTCTAAGGGAGCGCCCAGCCACCCTGCGGAGGAAGCTCATATCAGCCGCTTGTATTCGGGACCTCGTTCTTTCGGTCATGACCCATAGCTCATGACCATAGGTGAGTACTGGAACGTAGATCGACCGGTAAATTGAGAGCTTTGCTTTTCGGCTCAGCTCTCTCTTCACCACGACGGACCGATAGAGCGACCGCATAACTACGGACGCCGCTCCGATCCGCCTGTCAATCTCACGCTCCGATCTTCCCTCACTCGTGAACAAGACCCCAAGGTATTTAAACTCCTCCACCTGGGGCAAGGACACTCCACCCACCGAGAGATGGCAAACTACCTTTCTCCGGTCAAGGACCATGGCCTCAGATTTAGCGGTGCTGACCCTCATCCCAGCCGCTTCACACTCGGCCGCAAACCGCCCCAAGGCACGCTGGAGGTCCCGGTTCGATGAAGCCAACAGGACAACATCATCTGCAAAAAGCAGAGAGGAAATCCTGTGGTCCCCAAACCAGATCCCTTCCGGCCCCTGGCTGCGCCTAGAAATTCTGTCCATAAAAACTATGAACAGAACCGGTGATAGAGGGCAGCCCTGCCGGAGTCCAACGTGGACCGGGAACAGGTCTGACTTACTGCCGGCTATGCGGACCAAGCTCCTAATCCGGTCATACAGAGACCGGACAGCCCTCAGTAAGGCTCCCCGGACACCATACTCCCAGAGCACCCCCCACAGGATGCCACGGGGGACGCGGTCGAACGCCTTCTCCAAATCCACAAAACACATATGGACTGGATGAGCGAACTTCCACAAACCCTCCAGCACCCTAGGTAGGGTGTAGAGCTGGTCCACTGTTCCACGACCAGGACGGAAACCGCACTGTTGTTCCTGAATCCCAGGTTCGACTATCGGATGGACTCTCCTCTCCAGTACCCTGGCATAGACTTTCCCAGGGAGGCTGAGGAGTGTAATTCCCCTATGGTTGGAACACACCCTCCGGTCCCCCTTCTTAAAGAGGGGAACCACCACCCCTGTCTGCCAGTCCAGTGGTACGGTTCCCGACCGCCACGCGATGCTGCAGAGACGTGTCAGCCAAGACACTCCCACAGCATCCAGAGACTTGAGGTGCTCAGGGCGGACTTCATCCACCCCCGGGGCCTTGCCACCGAGGAGCTCGTTGACTACCTCAGTGACTTCACCCGGGTAATGGACAGCCCCGCCCCAAAGTCCTCATCCTCCACTTCTTCAAAAGAAGGCGTGTCAGTGGGATTGAGGAGATCCTCGAAGTACTCCTTCCACCGCCCGACAATGTCCCCAGTCGAAGTCAACAGCTCCCCACCTGCACTGAAAACGGTGCCTGTGGAGAACTGCTTTCCCCTCCTGAGTCGTCGGATGGTTTGCCAGAATTTCTTCGAGGCCAACCGATAGTCCTTCTCCATGGCCTCACCGAACTCCTCCCAGGACCGAGTTTTCGCCTCCGCAACAGTCCGGGCCGCAGCTCGCTTAGACTGCCGGTACCTGTCAGCTGTCTCTGGAGTCCCGCAGGCCAGCCAGGCCTGGTAGGACTCCTCACCTGAACCATGGTTGATAAATAATTGCTGCAACAGCAATGCTATTGATGCTCATTGAAATTATTGCAATATGTATATCAAGTTTTTCTCATGAAAACGCATTTGCTTCACAAATAGTCTTCGTAAAATGTTCATATTTATTACGTTTTTACTTCAGCAAATGGGTGACATTACACTTGCCAGTTAAAAAAAAAAAAAAATACTAAAGTGGTGAGCATGTGCCTGGATTGCATTAAAATCCAGGACACTGCACAATCCAAAAACATAATGTATTTTATGGGTTATAGTGGTCAGGGAAGTCTGACTGTCTGAGATTTTACTTGTTTTGAGACTTTTTATGCAACATTTTAAAAACTGACTACAAATTTCAATCTGCCCTGATTAAAAGTAATAATCACAAAAGCTTGTCAAATTCAATCTTTACTGTCTGGTTAGCAAATCTTTACAACAGTAACTTGATTGGATTTACGTGATCGTTTTAGCCCTGCATTGCATTGCAAATGATTTCCTCTGAAGATTCCAAACACCTCTTGTGGTATTATCTGTATGTTTTCTTTTTTTATTTTCTCTATAAGGGGTGGAGGGATGCGAGAAACAAGGTGTTGTGAGGCCCCCACAGGAATCACCACTTCACCTGCACGTTAGAAGAGATTTGGTATCTTTCAAACTTTTATTCGCAGTGTTTAAGGTCAACAACTTTGTAAATATGTTGGGGTTGTGTTTAGTGATTTTCCGATTAAGGCCGTCTCCACTGCTGCAGAGAGAAAATAAAAAAAAATAAGTGTTTTGACGTAAATGCAACACTTTTGCTTATCTGTCTCTGTGGGTATTCGCCCTACATATATATATGTGTGTGTGTGTGTGTTTGAGTTTATTCCTACTTTACATGGATATTACTTCCAATTTTTTGGTGTGAAACATTTGCAAGGCAGCAATCCTGTGTGTCTGAACTAATATGGTTTTGGAGGGTGCAGCTTTTGATAGATAGAGGGCCTCTGAACGGGGGAAGTGAGTGTTTTAAAGCCGGAGCTCGGCACGTCAAGGAGATTAATGCCCCGCTATTGTCTCTGGCTCTCATCAGAACACTTTTATCTGCAGAAAATGACAGAGCTTGCACTTTTCATTATGCATGTTAGCAAGCAAGCCATACTCTGCGTGCCTCTCGGCCTCCCTACTCTAACAAAGGGATGGTTTTGGGGGTTTATTCGTATGCAGGTTGATGCACTTTTGCAATCTGGAGCCTGTGAAATACTTATTTTTGACTTCTGCATCATGTTTATCTAAATAATCTTTTTTTTTAGGTCTTGCAAACTCAAACGCTGCAAGGGAAGGGCATGGCTTCATATTCAGAACTGCAGTGCAAACACCCATTTAAGCCAATCATATGAGGCCAAACCAGGACATAAGTTAAGCTGTATTCTTCTGTTTTTTCTTTTGCACAATGCTTTTTGGACTGCTGTGATTCAAGTAGGCTACTACTGCATTCTGTATAAAATGTGTACCTAAGCTATCTATTAAGTGTTGTTCGTTGCTAACTGCAAACACATGGCTTAAATGTTCTTCTTTTGAAAGGGGAATATCTGAGAGAATTGCAAACGCCAAACCCTGTAATACATAATCATCTAAGTACAATTACAGCATTGGGGAAAATACACAACAACAAACTTCTGTTGTGTCAATAGTACAATAATCCATAATTGGTAAGTACAGTTTTTGTAAACATAAACAGCCCACCTTTTAAAAAGTTCCACTTTGATCCATTGCTAAAGTATTTCCAGCGGTCTTTTTGTTCTCATAATGCCGCTTTTAGCCAAAAAAATAAATATATAGATAAATAAAACTGTTTTTTTTCCAGGACATAGTTTCTGCAGAGCAGCAGAAGTTCATTGAAAACTCTCCTCAGAGTTGTGGGCAGGACCATTGTTTACATGCAGTCTCACTAGCTTACAGTCCCTCACACTAAAAATGGAGAGCAAACTTGGAGCTATGGAGCCGTAATTTTTGAAGCAGATGTCAGATCGGACGAGGAAAACCAAGACTTCCATGGATCTAGTCATCTGCAAGTGGATGCAACAGAATGAAGCAGAGCAAGAGCTTGTCCAGCGTGTTTCTTACATAACAAATATGTTGTTATTTTTTTTTTACAATTTGAATAAAGAAATGCAACTTTAAACTTCACTTTCTTTATGAATGTACTCCATTATCCAATTGACTAGTCATCTAATAAATAGACTGCGGCAATAAGATGACAAAGTGACCCGCCCCCCTTTTTTGTCATTTTTAGGTTCCAAATTCCTAAACAGCTTTTTTACTGCATGCATTTATATGGAATCCAGAAGCATTGAAAACAATTTCTATTTCATTCCGAATTTTGCTAAGCAGGTGCAAGATAAAGGTGTTAAATAGTGACATAAAAGTCACTTAATGAAGTTTTATGGAGGCCTATTTCTCTGTTTTGTTCTTTTTAGTCAGAGAAAAGAACAATAGTGTGGGAAGTCTCCCGATGGTTATAGCATGTTACAAGACGGAATTAACAGACGGAAATCCGTGGGGTTGATGAAACCAGCTTGTGGGGCTGAATGCAACGTTTTAAAGTTATGCACTGAAGCATAATAGTTTTGGAGTTTTATCATGCTATTTTGTGACAAAACCAATAAACGTAAAGGCTATCCAAATTTATTTTAGGTCACACTGAGGCTCAATTTTAGGCTTAATCTTGTGGATCTGCAGTAACTTGTATCTGCAGTTTCGTTATTCGGATCTTCTTTTTTTAGTGTTTCTTTTGAAATATTTTGATTTTTTCGTGTTAGCTTGGTTGGCTAAACATGTTTGGATGTAATTTTTTTAATCAATTTTAATTTTTCAACATTAAAATACCGCAAAAGCCGAATATTTCACTAAGTTTACTCGTTTTTTGCGCATTTGTCCCAAATTCCTGAACTTTCCAGCTTTGTGTGATGATATAGTGATTTCTTTTTTATTTTTATTTTTTTGCCTGCCACCTGTCTGTTTGATTTGCCAAATTAACTGCCTCCCTCTGCTTGAATCCCATCTGGTACCAAACACAGGGTTTTGGCTTTTTGCCTCTCTGCGCCGCTTCAGGGACCTCCACCTGTGAACCATCATAACCAATGGATTAGGTCTTAATTTAAGCACATCTAAGTGCCAGCTCATTGCAATATATATATATTATATAATTTTTTTTTGCAGTCGACACTCTGAAAGTGAAGGGACATCTTGACAACCTTCAAGTTAAAGCAAATTCCAGCAAAGCAAACTGGTGTGACATTTACGCATCACTGTAACTGCACGAGAGAAGCTTGCCAAGAATTTTCGCGAGCCATGAAAAATAAAATATCAGCACACTGGTCATCTCATAGAGGGTCTTTCCTACAGTATGCCACCCTAAAGCATTAGATCTGCAGCGAAATGCATCACTTTCCCCACCGAGGCTGGCATTTCGGTTAATGCTGCGCCGCGGCCAGGCCGGTAATAGATTCATTTAAGTAATTATTTAGAGATGGAGAGGAAGTGGGGGCAGAGCAAGAGAGACAAAGTGGAAGGCAGACAAGAAGGAGAGATGTTCATCTATCGATTATTATGTTTTGCATCAAAATCCTGAAGGACTGCGAGAGGGGAGCTTGGAGAGGCTGGAAATGAGAAAAGGACAGAGTGACATAATGGGGAAACTTATTGAGCGTCTGCTGCGTGAAAAATCTTAACGTGTCGCAGGGAAAAAGAGCAACTGCACGTATCACGCACATTAGGAGTCTGAATACTGACACACCAACAGCACCATTAGGGCCATTCTGAATACCAGCCGCCGTAACAGGTACGGAGCCCCCAGACGTGATTAGATTTGATACTGACAGTGCATATGTCTTCCTGCAGACTTCCAGTGACTGTGCAGAGGGGGAAAAATGATTTGCAGGTGGAGGGGAAGGGGCGAGGGTAGTAAACTTTGTTGTTATTGACAGTTGGAGCGCCTGGATGGGAGGCAAACGTGGACACTTCAATTTTATAGAAGCATCATAAAGGAGAGAGGAGGGGAAAGAGGCTGCCATCATTTGGAATAATATAAATCCAAACAATAAATAAAGCATTTAATTGATTTTAAACAATCAACATGATTTCTTTTTTTATAGACATAAGAGGTTAGAACATCTAAATGATAGGAGTGCTCAAATGTATTAAATCAATGCTTGTTCCAGAGCCGGATTGCATCGGAAAGATGGCACCCATTTATCAATGCTAATTAATATTTTAATAAAGAGACCATTTATGAATTTAAAGACAAAATACAATTGGCTGACGCCTATTTAGCCATTAGAGTGAAAGTCTAATTGGTAATTGTGTGTACAGTGATGTAATAACCCAAGTATACCTGTACGAGTACGTACACACCAGGTGTGTGATGCGAGTAGGGATGGGTATCGTTAATGTTTTAACGGTACTACTACTCTTATCGATACTGCTTATCGATCCGGTATTTTAACGAAACTCTTATCAATACTTTTTGAGGACGAAAAATAGATAAATAAATAAATAACAAATTAAGAACATAAAGTGTTTTATTTCCTCATTATGCAACAACACTGTTTTTTTTTAACAAAAAAAAATTACTTTATACATGGGAATGTTCCAGACAGGATATTCATTTTAATAATTAAATCTAATTATTTTTACTCTTTATGAGCGTGATGTTTCCTTTGATCTTTTGTCCATTTTCCACAACCTTGAATAGACTTTTCTGTCTGTCAAACACCAGTTTGAGAGTTGTAAGCCCGGAAGCCCATAATGCGCATATATGCGTTTTCACCTTGACTCTTCATTGAAATTGGTCACTTGAACGCTCATTACCCGTGGTGTTGTGAGCATTGCTTCAGTTTTTTTTTCTTATTCAAAAACCGCCACTAAATTGTTAAAAAGTCAGTAGTTTGGCTTGTAAACATTGTAAACATCAGACAATAATTAAATATGAGCATTTTTTTTGTTTTACCAGCACATCTTGGCTTCTGATCTTTTGCTATTGGAAAGCTGGTTTTACATTGTGCTGGATTTGGAAGAAATATTGATTTGGGGGATGATCACCAAAGCAATGTATAAAATATTTTTATACCATTTGCTGCTTTTTAGGCTGCCATAGTAGATGGTATCTATTTCAAAAGATGGTGAAACTAAAGTAAAACCTGAAAAATAAAGTTGTAGAATTAGTTGGACTAAACTCTTACTTTTCTTTTAAATAAAAAAATAGGTTAAGTTCTTAGGAGTGCCAATGACGGGCCACCACTTGGATTAAAAAGAAAATCATAAAAGGTTGAAACAAAATACATAAACAGAAAACATAGACAGACGTTAGAATTGAGTAAATGATAAGATGGCACCAACTAGGGAGTATTAAAAATCATTTTTGAAAAGTTATGTTTTTAGTTGATAGTTACGTATATTTGGACAACAAATTGCTCAGGAATATAAGTCATAGCTGCCAAAAAAATGCACAATGAAGAAGAAAAAACACAAGTCACACTTTTGGGAGTGAGTGCGATGCTTTTGAAGAAATCCACCAATCCCAGCGTAATGCTGTGTTCAAAACCGATTCAAATTCCTCTACATGCCTAATGCTTGTTCAACATTGTGTTCATAAACTTGATGCTCCTGTTGCATGTGAGAGAAGCAACTGTCAAAGGTTTTTAGCCTTGTCGCTATATGAGAGCATTGACAGAGAACACGGATGACGTCGAGGTGTTTTTATTTTGAAAATCTCTAGCATCTACGAGCCCGACTACAAGTTTTTTTTTTTTTTAAGGTGTGTCTGAATGACAGCCGCTTTCAGCGGTACTTCTGTGTCTCTGCGACCCAGTTTGATCACTAGTATTACTCTGAGGAAAGAAAAATATAAAAACAAGATTAATAATCTCTTGATGCAAATACGAAAAATACAAAGTTTAGAAGAACAGATTATCCTCCATATTTGTTTTGATCGGTGATTCTTCTGTCAGTAGCAAATACTGACACACCTACAGTGTCCTCTAGTGGTCGCTGATGGGAATACCAGCTAAAGGTTGATTAATAAGTAAACATCAAATATTAGTTTTTTTTTAATCACATATAAGTCGCTCCCGAAGACAAGTCGTACCCATTGCCAAACTATGCAACATATACAACTTATACGCCCCAAAAATACTATAAATTTGATACCATGCGTAGTTCTGCGGGAATATTATTCCATAACTGAGGACCGGCAACAGAAGGAGCACAGTACACTCCAGTGTTTTCTGAAGATGACCTGCTGGGAATCTGCAAAGATTTAGCCTACCAAAATATTGGTCATTTTGATCAGTTTGTGTCTTAACCCTTGCTCTCCTATGACCCCACCCTTACATCGGCATGTTCTCCTTACCATGACAAAGGTGGATAAAGGTGGAAAGATTTCATGTAATCCATGGACACCAGTGAAGATCACAAATCATTGAAGAAAAAAGGTTCAGAGCACTGTCTAGTGGGGTCTAGATGACCCAACTCCCAATGTTAAAGTGCCTAGGATTGCACAAAGGTTAAGGAGGCACCAGAGCAGCTGTCAACTGAAAGCAATGATTTGCACATTCTGCATTTGGTCTTCTTGTGGTTATTTTTTTTAAATTATTTTTTATTATGGCTGCTCCCCTCTGAACGTGCGCTTTACTGCCGAGCTGCGTTCCTGAGCTCAGAATGGCCGGACTGGGGGAGCAGTCATCAGCCGCGGCAGAAAAATGAATTCTTTTTTCACAACTAAACTGGGACGTTCTTTGCAGCCAGTCGTTTGATTCCAAATTACCATGGCTTGACATGGACTTTATGATAATCACCTGTGCCAAGTGACACACTGCTGAGGAAGAGGCAATAAACTGATGGATGGATTGAGTTTACTTTACATGAGGTCTGCCAGCAAACACAAACCAACGGAAGTGTTACTTTCACTTGCATTTCCACATGACGGGGCTGCTTTGAAGGCATCCCTGCAGTCTGAGGAAAGACAGGATGAGCTTGATCAGGCTGACAGACACTGCAAGGCTAATAATGCAATGCGAACCGGCTTATCAGGGGAAGCAGGGAGGGATCCCAGCAGGCCGGCTGGATCAGTCTGGATGGAACAGATTTCTAAAGTGACCGGGTTGAGTTGCTGTGCGAGACCACTGCCGGTGGTCCATATGGCAGGCTGTCATTTTCCCTGTGTGTCCAGCTGCCGCACACAGAGTGGCGTCGACGGTGCTGCTGTCAGAAGCCTCACATCAGAGGGTCGGGCCTTCCTGTCCAGGTCAAGATCACATTACTCTGCTAAGTAGAGCACTAGGAGGCAGGTGATGTGCGGTGAATGTGTGAAAACGTTGATAAAAAACATGAAACTGTCAAATAGAAAATATGAATTCATCACACGTTTCAGATTAATTCACTTCTATGGTGCAGGATTGAGAAGATGAAGAAGGATTTTGGATGATTATGAGAAAAGGTTTATTAAAACTTTTATTTTGTTTCTAAGATCAAGTTGGAGGGAATTTTTTTTACAGGTTTTAATGACTGAAAAACTAAGATTGTTTGGACGTTTTCTTCTGTAGAACTAAACTGAACAAAATAAGTCCTATATAAACGGAAAAACAAAACAAAACGTATTTTGAATAGATTAACTGTTTAAAAGAGAACCCAAACCAAAAAACGCTTGTTTAGCTTCCCATCATAGGGTAAATGTGTTCAACAATTTCAATTTTTGCAATGAGATTTCAGTAAATGGCTTAGCTTGTATGAGTTCATATGTTATGTTAATTTTGGAGATCTGAAGTATTATTAGACAATAAAATATGTGTTGTCATATTACACTGCTCACAATAAATTAGAGATATATACGGGAATTTTTGTCCCCTTTCTCTATAGATTAAAAAAAAAGTTATAGATCCCTTTGATATTACTAACAATGAATCAAACAAAATGTCATTATTATTAAAACATTAAGACAATTAAAAAAAGATAACCCCAAATAACAAAAATTGACCATGTCAATAGCAGGAATTTCCACCATTTGCCACAGTGACAGAAATATCTGATTCCCTCACTGGCCTTGTGATGTTGTTCTGAGGCAAAACGTTCCACTCTTCCACAAGTGCTACATGTCTGGGACGTGCTCTACGGGATTCAAATCAGAGGTCATTGTTGGCCAAACCATACAAGCCACTCCCACTTCCGGAAGTCAAGCTGTGACAATTCTGGCATCAGGTGGTGGAGCACTTTCATCCATGAACAGAAAGTTGGGGGTGTGCTGGTGGAATTGGGCGATGATGATAGGTTCTATGATGTCTCTGACATTGGATTAGTTTCATGCCGAATGCTGATGCCTACCCAGACTTCTGCACCTTCTCCGTAGTGAACACTGGGGACCATGTTAACCTGACCTTCTCCAGCAACACTGATGACCATAATTTCTGTGCATTGTGAGCCAATAGTCAAAGAACAAGATGGAAGACCATTGTTGCATTGTCCAGGTCACATTGTGTTCACTGCAATTGTTCAAGGCGGTGTCTTGGTATCAGTGCATTCATCTGCAAAGGTCATCAGTCATTAAGGTCAATGTTGTGCAGTTGTTTGTAAATGATTTGTCTAGAAACCCTAGTGCTCCTCACTCCTGGTAAACGGGCTTGCAGCTGTGTGAGGTTTGCTAAACCATGTCTGAGTGCTGGTCCTTTGGTACTGGTCATGATTGTGGTCTGTCACTGGTGGGGTTCCACTCCTGGGTCACAAACTCTGCCAGACGTTCTGTGCCTTGATGTTGGTCTGCTGATGACACTTTGCAACATCTAACTGCCTAATACCGACCCAAGGGCGTGCTATGGCGATGTGTGTGTGTGGATAGAGTGAAACCACTTGGCGGAAAACAAAGCGAGGTAGGTCTATCGCCCCAATACAATCGCCTTCCAATCCCAAAAATCTGTAAAATGGAATGAAACTGTGTTTTTGTAAAATACCAAAGTTTGGCATCAAGTTTCTGTTAGCTCCTTTGGAGGTGCACAACAATGTTTTTCATTAGAATTATTTTGTTCACATGTTTGAAAGTGATGGAAAGCCCTTTTAAGGGGGTTCTTCTCTTTCAAATATAAAAAAATATTGCTTTAATACCTTTAAGCTCATCTCTTCCTAAATTAACTATCCGCAGTATTTCGCATGCCTTCGCACCTCAAAACTCAGCTCTGATTGACCCCCCAAACTTGCTTTAATACATTTTTGTGCAGAAAAACAGTAGCACGCAGAGCAGTAATGTCAGTAATTGAAAATGGGAGAATTGATTAAATAGACAAGCTTTACACCAGCACATATTTCACGGCTTCCCGGATGGGCAGCTTCACAAGAGCCATTGAACCCTGAAATGGGATTTCTTCACAGAACATTTCAGATACTTGTTCGACAATGTTCACATGGTGGAGTCACATCCACAGCTAAATGCAGAAATGCTTTCAAATAAAATGCAAATGGAGGCGAGGTAACCAATTGAACGGAGTTCAGAGCTGCATCACAAATTCATATTTCTGCTGCCATTTTGTAGCAAGGAAATTTATCACATCTTGTTTCTTTTGGAGAGAATAAACCCCACATTCACGCTTTTATAATGCCCCCCCCCCCATTGAAATATTTGCCTTGCAATCTATAAAGTTGCAGATGCAGCACCTCTCCTTTTCTTGCTGATAGGCTGAACTGCACATGTGGCTTTCCTGATTGAATAACTGTATCAGTTTGCTCTATCAAAGCAAGTTTGCATGTCGCTAGTGTATCTAATTCCCAAAGCAAATTGGAACTACTTGAAGATGTAACGCCGGCGTGTCATTAACTGTTCCCCCAGCAAAAGCACATTTCACCAGTGCAGATCCATCCACTGGGAGAGATGGAGTATTGACCAAATTAAAAACGGGCCATTGGAAAGTGTCCCTCATCAAATGAGGGAGTTTGGTTTGGGGCTTTGGGGAGGAATCCAGATCACAGCCGTGACTGCCTCTTTACCAGAGCGTTAGTAGATTTATTGTGATTACAAGGGCTGCCATTGAAAGAAATTCATTGCAATACTTGTGAGA